>JASAMW010005666.1:0-82818 GCA_030247985.1 Epsilonema sp. ZAB3_2 | reverse complement strand
AGGGAAGAAAAGACAACAAAAAACGACTTCGACGTCAACTCAGCACAGCACCGATCAAAACTTACACTAAATAATACCGCGGGCCACCTCGCGACCACCTAAAAGTCTTAGCGCAAGTGGCGAATACGCACCATGTAGGGTACTGTGGGGTAAACTAAACTAGCACACGGGGGTAAACCCGGATACTTCAGCTTTTTTGAACTTGTCGCCTCAGCAAATGATGAACATGGTAGTAGCTCATCTGAAAGAGGAGAGTTGAAGGAATCGATTGGGTAGAATACTTGTCTCAAGCGGTCGTATGGTTGCTGAGATATACTAAGTGTCCGGGTTTACCCCCATGTCCGGGTTTACCCCACAGTGCCCTACTGCGCTAGCTTACCCTCGTTTGTTCCATGATTTTCCTAATTTGCGGCTCGAACCCCATGTCCAACATGCGATCGGCTTCATCCAAAACGACGTAGGAACAGCGATTCATACTGGTCACACCCGACTCCAGAAAGTCCAACAGGCGACCCGGGGTCGCCACTACCATATCCACACCTGAAACATAAAAGTTACAGGTTTGCCCAAATATTCACGTTACATATGTAGGTGATAATGTAGGGTATCAATCATGGGGGTGGTGAACAAGGCCGGTTCTTCTTAAAGGGGGTAAACCCGGCCATTTCACATAGAAAAAACACGCCGATACAATCGAGAAGGAAAATTTGCCGAATGTGCCAGGGAATCGAACCCTGGACCTCTCGAGTTCCAGCCGAGCGCCTTAAGGTCTCACACTATAGATCTCTGAGCCGTGGACTCCTGTACTACTACTGAAGTATCTGGTGATATCTAATTCCAGCTGTTTACACTTCCTGACACCATACTATCATCCGTCTGCTTGTTTTCCGTTCGCTGTTTCCGCTCCAGTCGCGCTCTCTGCGCTCGTCTTCGTACTATGCAGGGACAACTGTGTATGCATGGACTTCTTGATAAATTCGGTCCAGGCTCTCCTGAGCCAACGAAAGCGAGTTGAGAGGAGATCAAGATATCGATCGAAAGCTTGTTACACGATCTCTTTGACGCGCCATAGAGCGCCTCTTGAAACGGCCTCTCCGTGGCGCTATTCTTGATTGAAACGATAACTTTTTCAAACACGTTTTTCTTGGATAACTTTGCGTAGAGGCAACGTAGAGAGGCGCCGCAGGTACCGATCGATTCCTCTCGTCAAGACGCGTTGAATGGTGTGCCGCATGTTGAAAAATACCCAGTGGTTCCTTCGGAACACCCAAATCGCATGGTTTTTATGGTGTTCTTCGGCGTGTCGTACTGCGCCGAATACAAGAGCTTTGGCGCTGCCGTTTGGTGTACGTGTAGAGGAAGAATGATACTATATTCACATTATGACGGATCACTTTTATCTTGCGTACAACGGCTACGACGAAGCCTCAAAGTTGGCTCCGAAACTATAGCGTGAGACCTTAATCATTTCACTACACACTCGGATGACCTCAGTCACACAATTTCAGTCTTCCAAAGAAAACCGCTGAGTAGGAACGAATTTGAAGGTAGTCTATTCAAAGAGGTGTGCGGTAACGTTCTCCTTAGAGGAAGAAAAGAAGACGAAGTGTCAACGAAAGAAACCATCCCTGGCGCAGATTCGCCCCAATTTGAGTTTTTGAAATATCCAAATAATTGTAATAATTGGGTAAACCAAATAATCGGGTTTTTACGAAACCATTATTATGGATATTCCAATTGTGCGATGGGGTACTTAAAAATTGAGCGCCTAAATTATGTCGGTAAATGGTATGACAGGTAGATATAGCATTCAAGTGAAATGGTTTGTATGTTCTTCCGGCGTGTGTCGAAAAAGGATAAGATAAAGTATTGTATGGGCCAGTATGTACGCAGCCAGCTGGATTCCAGCTGCAATTGTACGGCTTGACTTTATAAACAATTTGCAACATTAGCTGTCGAAGTGCTGAACAACCTTTGGTATTGCTGTGTATCAACAAATTTTTTACAACCCAAAACTTGCAAGTTTTCTTTCCTTTTCTTGCAAGTGTTGTGTAGATATTGTAACAAAAATTGCTACAGGTGTGCTCTGCGTGAGTGTGATAAATACTGCACCTCAGCCACGTGCAGGTTGAGAACAACGCACGCTATAACTTATTTCGGACAGCAGGGGGGGGGGGGGGGGGGGGGGGGCAAACTGGTTTTGGACAACCTAATTTATAGAGAGATGCAAATACATTCTTGAGAGTACGTAGGCTACCTCTTTGCAGATCTCGCATGGCTGGGTTTACCCCACAACAGTACCAAGAATATATAACCCTGTTATACATTCTTGATAGTACGTACGTACCTCTCTGCAGCGCTTGCATGGCTGGGTTTACAGTACCAAGAACATATAACCCTGTTACACATTCGTGATAGTACGTACGTACCTCTCTGCAGCGCTCGCATCTGCGCGTCCCTTCCGCTGCCTCCGAAACAGCAGACGGAGTTAACGCCGAAGCTGCGTCCGCTGTCCAAAGCCACGCCGTGGACTTGTTGCGCCAGTTCCCTTGTCGGACACAGGACCAGGGCCAGCGGTCCGTCGTCCGGACTGCGGGGTTCCTGCGCCCGCACGTGAACGAAGGCCGGCCCGAGGTACTGAAATAAAGTGTAGCAAACATACGAGTTTCGGCAGAAACCTCAAGCTCACGAGTTCACCCAGACTGCTTCCATAACACAGAAACGAAAAAATTCGTCGTCTCTGGCTGAACTCGTGACTTTAATGTTTATCCGAACCTGTCGGTTGGTTTCGGTTGGTCGTGGTGAAACCTCAAAGTCATGAGTTCAGCCAGACTGCTCCCATACCACAGTAAAAACGAAAAAATTCGTCGTCCCTGGGTGAACTCGTGACTTTGATGCTGATGCTTCGGCCGGTCATGAGTCGGGGGCGCTTTTGAAATGGATGGGATGAAAAGCTAGAACGCATAGACGGTTTATGGCCCATTCACACTGAAGACGTGCACCTGGCGTGTTTCTGTCTGTAGCCCGCGCACAATGAAGAATCACGGACAACCATGGCCACACCGGGCCTATTCGATGTAGGGTACTGTGGGGTAAACCCGGACACCTAGTACATCTCAGCAACCATACGACCGATTGAGACAAGTATTCTACCAATCGATTCCTTGAACTCTCCTCTTTCAAATGAGCTACCATGTTCATCATTTGCTGAAGCGGCAAGTTCAGAGGAGCTTAGGTTACCGGGTTTACCCCGCGCCGGGTTTACCCCACAGTACCCTGTAGTTCCGATGTGAACCGGCCGTCATACTCATCTTTTTTCTTTCTTTCTCACCGCAAGCGTTTTCCCAGATCCCGTCTGCGCAATGCCGATCAGATCTCTACCATTGAGGGCGGACGGCCAAACTATCGACTGAATCACCGTCGGCTTTTCAAAACTGCGAACCAGCATACTTTGAAAGGCATCTGCAATCAAACAGTACTGAACAAACAGTAGCATAATGAATTGATTGTGACAACCCCGTGGGCCGGGGTCATAGCATACACAAATCACTACAGTAAAAGGCGCATTCACATTGAATTAGGATTTTAACACCGGACATTGCCAAAGTAGTAACGTACCAAATAGCACACATTACTATATGCTCGGTTTGAAACATTACCCCATCTTTTCGAGTTGGGCATATGGTGTTATTAGCAGCGCTTCTTCTGGCTGAACTTTTATTCGTGGGCACATTTTTATTTACGTTTTCGCCGTCGGCTATTGGTCACAAAGTAAATAAAAAAATGTATCCCGATGAAAATGCAACTCTCCATGCCTTTGCATGCCCCGAGCGTACACTCAATGTCTGAGCTGTGAACGCGCCTTAGACTTGAAAATGATTTCTTTACCAGGAAAATTCGCTTCTTCTATCGCCAGAACCGGCACCGGCACCTGTTTGCCTCGTATTGTCACCTGATTCTGTTTCTTGTATTCTTCAATTTCACTCTACACAACGGACATAAAATTTTTTTGGGGAAATAGGGTACTACGGGGTAAACATGGACACGGAGTAAACCCGGACACCTAAGCTTTTCTGAACTTGCCGCTTCAGCAAATAATGAACATTGCAGCTCATTTGAGAGAGAAGAGTTCAAGGAATCGATTGGTAGAATACTTGTCTCAAGCGGTCGTATGGTTGCTGAGATATACTAGGTGTTCGGGTTTATCCCCGTGCCCGGGTTTACCCCACAATACCCTACTTGTTTATTATGAATTCTTGCGAACATGCATACCATATCTCTCTGTTCCTCAGGCGGAATGTACAGATTCTTCTTGATCGGGACTAGAACTTCGCTCTCCCAGTCGCGGGCTCTTAACCCCGGCGCCATTTGCTCACCATCGTACCGCCTAGGCCTCATTTGACGGCGCTGACCGAACCTATCGCGTCTTTGACCACTAAAAAAAAAAGAGCAGAAAAATACTGTAATAATTCGCGTGTAACACCATGGGGTTGTCAAAAATCAGTCGGCGATTTGGGGGTTACATTCGAAATCACGTTCACCATTTCCAAGTTTACGCTTGAAGCGGATTGTGGACATTAGTAAAAATAATGTTTTAACCCTTCGCAAAAGTCGTCGTTCGTATCGATGAGATTGATGTCTGACCGTATACCGTCAGACAAGATCTGATGTCAGATGTTGTTCTGATCTGACACAATCTGATGTCAGATCTTGTCTGATCTGACAAGATCTGATGTCAGATCAGACGTGATCAGACATGATCTGACATCAGACGTGTCGCGTCAGACACGCCACGTCAGATTTCCTCAGACGGCGAGAAGAAAAACGAAAAGGAGAAGCGGCGCTTTCCGGTGGACGAAAAGTAAGCTCAGTGAGTGACGACAATGCCGATCACTAGAATATGCAAATTCAGACCACTATGCACAGTGCGCACACTAGTACGGCAAGATTCGCAAAATGCGGAACAAATGTGCAAAATAGCAGGGTACAGTGAGGTAGGTACCTACATGAATGCGTGCGTACCCCGCTTTCAACATACACATAAACAGGGTAAACAGGGGTAAATGCGGTGCGGCGCTCAAATTACAGAGATACGTCCAACATGCTCGACGTGAAAAGTCCGTGGCTGTTCGTGTCCATGCTTAGGCAGGGTAGGGTGAATGAAAAGCAAGCTCAGCGAGTTCCGATAATGCTGAGCACCAGAATATGCAAATTCAGACCAATACACAATGCGTCTACTCATGACGTCCTTGGAAAGACAGACGGGCGAATTGCGGAACACGTTTTGAAAGTGCAAATAGTAAAAGAGTACATTGGGGTCAATTCGGACCATACTGCAGGGCGCGCCCAGCAGGGTAGAATGGGATAAATTCGGAACAAGTTTTGAAAGTGATAAAAAAATGCAGGATTGATTGTAGTCCTTCCTTTTATAGCGGGGCAGCTGTAACATTTTGTAATTGTGTTTTTCCCTTTTTTTGTTGAAACGACAAGTTTTGAAAGTGTAAATAACAGGGTGCAGTGGGGTAATGTGGACACTGTTTTTAAAATGAGATGCAGGGTAGGTATGCAGGCAAGGCAATTGTCACCTGAAATGTCGCTCTATTCCGGTTTCGTCAAAACTTTTTAGCAAAAATTTTCACAACAATGTGGTTTAGTGCAGCTGAGACCTCGTGCACTTTCATCTGGAAGCGGAAAAGGAGCGATGTCTGTCCGTGTGGGTGTCTGTGATGCTATGCGTTCGCTCAGTTTTGCAGCTACAGCGTCGACCAATGGCTCATTTGAAAGCTTATGACCCCGAGGGCGGCATGAACGCCTTCGATTTTTGATCTGATCAGCCGATCACCAATAATCGATATTTTAGTACTTAAAGCTACAGGCTGCAGTTATTTTGCTACTTTCTTCCATGTACTTCCAGGGTAAAAGTAGGCAAAGTTTCGCTGCGAAGCTGCTAATGGTTGCTGGCAGACAGACAAATTAGCCCCAAGCACCCCGACCTCTCCATGTTTTGTGTAGGTGGAAGGGATCCAAGCGCGGCGGGCGGGGGAGACGCGGCGACCACCTCCACTTCCATGCAGCCGCATCCAGACCAGCAGCAGCAGCCTCAACAGGCGCCCAACGTGAACGCGGCGGGACGCGTCCTAGACGACACCGGGCGACCCTACGTGGGCCTGGTGAATCAGGCGATGACCTGCTACCTCAACAGTCTCATACAGACCCTGTACATGACGCCGGAGTTTAGAAATATACTCTACAGGTATGTGTACATTCGCATGTTGTTTGATTGTACCAAGAACAGATAAAGGATGAAAAAAGAGGAAGAACTTATTTATGCCTTGGTTCGATGCGTGGGTCAATATTCTAGCGCACCGAAGCACAGTCACAGATTGACTTAGGTGTTGAAGAAGACGTCAGTACATCTCCGTGTATTATCTGCTTTTGATTGTCAGTTGGGCTAATTTCACTCACATTTTAGGTGGAAGTTTGACGGTAGCAAAGAGCAAGAAGCCAAGAGTATTCCTTATCAGCTGCAGAAGCTGTTTCTTCTGCTGCAGACCAGCGAAAAAGAGGCGTTAGAGACGACAGAGTTGACGAAAAGTTTCGGTTGGGATTCAAGCGATGGTAAGATTATGTCGTACTCGTTAGGTATTATGGGGTAAACCCGGCCATTTATGCTCCTTTGAAGTTGCTATGTTAGCAAATGGTGAGCCAAATAGCTCATCTGAAAGAGGAGAGTTCAAGGAATCAGTTGATATCATACTTGTCTCAATCGGTCCATTGCTTGCTGAGATAGGCTGCTCTGAAACTCAGGTGGCCGGATTTTTCCATTGCCGGGTTTACCCCATAGTACCCTTTATTGTATGTATACTAGTAGTTTATGCTGTTTGAGATGACTTCCAGGGGAAATTTGGGCCGCCTCTCCTTTCCTTCAGATAGTTAGAGTGTGCTAGGCCCGAATTTATTACTCTCCAGACCAACATCCCCACTGTCACGGTATCCATTGGTTTAGCCTTCGACCAGCACGATGTACAGGAGCTATGCAGGGTGATGTTTGACGCGCTGGAGACAATATGGCGGAAGAAAAGCGGGAAGAGGGCGCCGATGGTTCAGGACATGTACCAGGGCCAGATGATGGACTACGTGCGCTGCTCTGAGTGTGGAACGGAGAGCGCCCGAGAAGTCATCTTCCTGGATCTGCAGCTGGCCGTCAAACCCTTCGGCGCCACCACGGCTTACAGATCTGTGGTAGGAAAGAAATTACTCGTTACTCGTACCGAATTACTCGTACCGAATTACTCGTCTCGTTACTCGTACCAAATTACTCGTAACGAGCGTATTGATCTTTCATGTTGAAACAAGAGCCGATGAGTACGGTCCGACTTGAACTCGCACCTGCTAAGCAGTCTGACCATAAGAGTAATTCTTCTCGTGCCGAGCATCTTCTCGTCACTCGCACACACGCGTTCACACAAGCTGTTACTTTCTCTCACCAAGCAAGGTGCGAGTTGGTCGCTGCTACTGCACCGTTCTGATGAGAAGATGCTCAGTTCCAGTTTAAAGTACTCACACGGTCAGACTGGTAGCAGATAGATGCGAGTTCTAGTCTGATCGTACTCGTCTGATGCCATGTTTCAACACGAAAGACCGATTTGTTCGGTACGAGTAAATCGGCTAGTCTGATGTCGCCTATGGACGGAAAGAGTCCTTGCTTGAAAGCCTTTCGAAAACGTTGACCAATTTTTTAACAACTCAAGTGGTAATAGGCTGACGTCAGACTTGGCCCAAATTATTGCCCCACAACAGTATCGTAGCCTATTGTTTGTTTTTGCAGGAGGAAGCGTTGAACGCTTTTGTGCAACCGGAGATTTTGGAGAGCAGAGACCAGTATTTCTGTGAAAAGTGCCAGAAGAAATGTGATGCTTCCAAAGTGAGAATTTCCACTGTTTCTGTTGCACGTCCTTGTTCATTCATTCCACAGTAACATTTCGTGTATTACCTTATTCTTTCACATCGTTTGTTTGCAGGGGCTCAAGATAACCAAATTTCCCTACCTGTTGACGTTCCAGTTGAAACGATTCGATTTCGATTACACCACCATGCATAGGATAAAACTGAACGACAGGTATTGTCTGTACGTGTAAAGAGAGACACCACACAACATTGTCATTTGTATTTTCTTAGCTATACTGCTTGTCTACTACCCTACAGCATGCAATGCATGGGCGAGTATTTGAGACTTCCGCATAAAGGGGCAGGCATTCCACCCTTGTCCCCTACGTAACAGCGCAAGTAGTGGATATCATATGGCTCTGCGTTTCTCTTTGATATACAGAATGAGTTTCTCCGACATTTTGAATCTGAACAAGTTCGTCTCGGTGCCTCAGAGCGCGACGGATGTTCTGAGCGGCGAGAACCCGACAGCAGCCTCCTCCTCTTCCTCTGACTCTTGTCCGAGAGTGGGTGGTCATCGGCCTTCCTTAGCCTCGGTCCCGGAAGAAAAAGAGGCGGGCGCACCCCCCGCGACGACCAATCAGGAGCAGGGAAGGGGAGACGGACCCGCGGCCGACGAAGGAATCCCTTCCTGCAACGGTGGCAGCGCCGAATGGTATGGGTTAGCCCCCTTCGTAATCCCAGGCGTCCGCCTGTCCGTAGCCACCCGACAAACCCCGTCCGTAGACGGGGTGGAAAAACAAACTTCTTCAACGGACGGGGTTTGCCCCGTCTACGGACGGGGTTTGCCGGGTGGCTACGGACAGGCGGACGCCTGGGATTTCGAAGGGGGTTAAGAGATCAGGATTCTTTGGGCCCAATTTTAGCTGTTTGGAATGTATGTAGATCGAGAGGCGTTTACGATCGGTACGTGTGCTTGTACAATTACGACTTGGTACATTCAAGATGATGGTTTTGTGAGTGTCTGTGATGAATGGTATTGGTAGGAAGTTTAGGTTTCTTGAGCCAATATCTTATGCTATGGGTAATATGCTTTGCTTCTAAGTTTATGCTGTCGAATCGTCACCTTTTTTATGCGGTGTCAGCCGTATTTATGCTGCAAATGGATCTTTTTTGCAGTGGGAGTACTCCAAGTCCGGTGGATGAGGAGGATGCGGTGTTTGAGCCTGATTTTAACGGGCAGTTGGATAAGAAACTGGTCGACAGAGCGCTCAAAGAGGTGAGTCACCACACCACTACTGCATACAACCTTACAGTATGGTGCATGAGTCACCACACCACTACTGGATACAACATTTCAGTATGATGGTGCATATGTACATCAGGAGGGACAATACGGGTCACGCTGCTGTATTGCAGGGTCGATACGTATACGAGTTGTTCAGTGTGATGGTGCATTCGGGTTCCGCCTCCGGTGGACATTACTACGCATATATCAAGTGAGCATCTTTTGCACAGCTTGCCAACTCTTTTGCATTTCTGCAAGTTTGTAAGCCACGACTGCAAGTTGCAACAAGTGTTGTGTGTCTTGTTATCGTAGGAATATGGACGAGCGCCGGTGGTACTGTTTCAACGACCAGCGGGTGTCCAACGCTTCCGTAGATGACATTCGACGCACGTTCGGCAACGCGGGAGACGGCGGCACCTGGTCCTGGGCTCACAACACCAACGCCTACATGCTCCTCTACAGACAAGTATGTACTGTACTAGGTGGTACGTGTGCTGAAGATGTACATGCTGTAGCATACGGGTCATTCCTGGAGCGAAGGAAATAGTTTTGCGCGAAGTAGTACCTTTTCTTCTCACTCACGTGGAAGTGGAACCATGGATTCTGCGCAACACGGGCAGCGGAGGGTCTTCAGTAACCGAGTATTATTGTGTACATAAATAAGTCGTTTGTTGCCACCAGAAGACGTTTTTCCTACCAATGCTAATGCTGCTGCCACACACGTCTTTGTTTGTGGGTTTTTTGACGCCATAGGTTACCTGAATTGAACCGGTTTAGATTGATCGAAGCCAGAACGATCACTTTATCCTGAAAGAGAAGCTGCCAGCTCATCTGTTGGAGCTGATGAAGCGACTGAAAGAGGAAGAGGAGGAGGCGAGAAAACAGAAAGACTACTTGGAATCCTTGGTGGAGGTAGGGGTAAAGAAAGAGTAAAGTCATTCAATGCGTGACCCAAATTCAGTGCACTACCCAACCGCCCTACTAATAGCTGCAGATAGGTCGGCAATATTTACTTGGCGGTGTTGAGAACAGCTTGGTGTCTGGCTTTTATACCTATTTACTTGGCGATGTTTTGAGAACAGCTTGGTGTCTGGCTTTACCCCATACACCTTTGTTCTTCCCCTCATTACGTACTTCAATTGTACGTACGCAATGCATACGTACGTACCTAGATACAATTCTTTCAAATTTTGTTGCTGTAAAACCGTATTCAATCTTGTTAGGTTTGTGTTTTGATTTTTGTTTCTTTTTGTTGTTGACAGGTTGTGATCAATTTCCTGCGACCGGGTGACAGGACGGTGGAGCGATTCAGTTTCACTATTCCGCACACGGAATCAACGGAGACTTTGTTGCGTTCCGCCTATGACAAATCGGGTTTCGCACAGCTCAAAATCAATGTGGAGGATGTCAGATTGATCAGGTTACGCATAGAGCATAGCTCAGTGATTATTATTGCCAAACATAGCTGCCTGAATAATAGGTACAGCAATAGATATTGTTGATTTGATTGATGGTTAGGCTGGATGCTTTCTATAAGCATCTGAAGGAGCCGATCGAGATCTCGGACAAGTTGACGGTTAAGGACGAGGTGACGCGTCCGTGGCAGAAATCGGAGCTGTTTCTGGAGTGGAAAAGGCCCAAGGATGAGTTCAGGACGTACTGTGAAGCGGGTAAAGCCGTGTGTTTACCCGGAAGATTTCGTTTTGCTGGACCACAGTACATTTGCAGACCTCTGCGTAATGCTGGACCTACATGTACAAAGTGTGGCGCGTGCGTAGAGAGTTGCTAAATGGGTGGACATCTCCTTTCGCAACTCTACGTACGTACGCGTGCGCCGCACTTACGTAGGTCCACCGTTACGTAGAGGTCTACAAATGTACTGTGGTCCAGCAAAACGAACGGCTCCTGGTAGTATGGTATGGTCTTTTGGCAGTACGTGCTGTATTCTATGCATGCGTTTGTAGGTACGACGTTGACGCTGTATCCGGTGAATTTGGAGACGGAGGAACTGGAGCCGCAGGTTCTGCTCTGGGTGTCCGAAGATGTCACGGTTGGCGAAACCGCCTCTCTTATTGCTCAGGTACGTATGGCCTGCACTGCACTAATATGAGCCACGAATGAGGCTCATTCATCACGCACCACCGTCTATTGTTTTGTTGGCGTTCGACTTTACGCCATTCTTACTTACTGTACATTATCTTCTGGTTCATCTACCGTTTTTACCGGTGCATAGCTCCCCTATGCATAGCCCCATATTGGCAAAACAAAAAATGCCCCATGCATAGCCCCTCTATGCATACCTTTCCATTTTTGCACCGGTAAATACGGTACTTGGTAATAGGCTGGTGGATTTTGTTGGTAATAACGGTTGCTGTTGAATGAATGAGTGAATAGGTTTACTGGCATGAATCCATTGGTGTTGTTTCTTCAGCTGTTCGATGCGAAGAAGGAGAACATCCGCCTGGCTCACTACCACAAGCAGGTGCATCCGCGCAGGCTGCGCTTTCTGGACGCACCGGAGCGCCTGCTGAAGAAGGAGTGCCACCTCCTCCAGTCCTTCCACCACACGACGGATCTGTACGTGGATGTGGGACGGGAGCAGCCGCTGGACTCCCGCGATCGCATGCGCGAATTCGCAGACTCCAACTTCCACCAGATACTCGACTCCATCCTACACACCAAAGAGTACAACGTCACCATGCCTTCGCCCAGTAAGATTTAGTTTATTGATCGTAGTAGGATGGATAGGGAAGGAAGGCGTAAAGGTGTGGGGAACTGGGGGGGGGGGGGGGGGGGGGTAGACAGCCCAAGATAGGCTAATTAATGTTTTTGACTTTTTCTCTTCTCTTGAATGGATACCCGCCCTGTCGACAATTTTGGCGTTTGCAACGTTGTGCGCTGTCGCAAAGTGGCTGGTCAAAAGTTGTCACGTTCTCCTGTATGTTAGGACGCACGTACTGTTATGTATAATGCAGGGTTCCGTGGGGTAAACCTGGACACCTAAGTTCCTCTGAACTTGCCGCTTCAGCAATAATGAACATGGTAGCTCATTTGAAGGAAAACTTCTCTTTCAAATGAGCTACCATGTTCATCCATTTGCTGAAGCGGCAAGTTCAGAACAGCTTAGGTGTCCGGGGTTACCCCGTGTCCGGGTTTACCCCACAGTACCCTATATAAGGGTGGTTATTCCTCTTTCAGAGGACTTTCAACGCCTGGGTATGCTTGCTCCGGAGCGTCTGCGTCTCTCCAGCGACTGCGGCGACGCAGCGAAGGGCGACGAAGCGAGCGCCAACGCCGCCATTCGCTTCTCCCACACGCCGGTGCTCGTGGGCACGCAGAGGAGAGACAGTTTTCGAAGCTCCGCCGCCACCCAGAACAGTCCCACGACTACTGGAGGCGCCGTCGCCTCAACGTCTGCGAATAACGAGGAGGACAAGGAGGAGGAGATGGAAGGGGGATTGGCGGGCTTTAAGACGGCCAGGCAGCTGCACGAAGAGCAGGAACGAAAGGAGAAGGAGGGAGAGGGAGAGGAAGAGGCGGAGGCTGACGGCGAACAGGAAACCACGCCCAACAAGGCACAGCGTTTCTCTTCTTATATTACCTAGGTTTCTTTGGAAGGAAAGGTCTCATCCTATGTTATGTGCTCGTAGTGCCATATTCTTTGTCGTCAGGTAAACGATCTGAATGTTTCCTAGCTTTTACTGGCCGGAATTATCCCACTTCACACCGCATATGCTAACACATACCGCGACCTGGCGCCATTAGGTATTGGCATCAAGTCGTTCAGCTGTTGTCGGTTTGTTGTCCGTTTATGTATGGGTAAGCCGACAACAAACCGACAACACCCATATATAAACGGACAACAATTTGTTGCCAACAATGGTTGACAACATGAAACAGCTTTGTTGTCCGTTACCGACAACAAACCGACAACACCCATATATACAACCGGTCAACAATATTTGTTGCCAGCAATGACGCCAGAGCCAGGTCGCGGTATGTGTTAAGCGCGAGTTTTACCCTGTGTACTATTTGTTAGGCGGACGCCTTCCCAAATGGTTACAGCAGCTCCTCAGCAGCGCTCTCTCCGTCCACCAATTTTCCAGCTCCAGCAGCTCTTCCTCCTCCACCCGCCCCTCCCTGTCCTCCACTTCCTGTCTCCAACGACATTGTGGCATTCGGGGGAGGAGGGGATAAGAGGAGGAAGGTGGAAGAAGAGGCAGAGGAGGAGACGGAGGAAGAAGTTTTCCAACGAGATGCCGTCACCAAGAGGTTCAGCGTGGAACAGTGCAAGGAGGAGGATGGAAGGAAAGGTATTTGGGATGTGATGGGAGGAGGAGAATCTGTGTACTGTATGTATGTATGTATGTATGTACAGGGTGTCCGTTTTGGATATGAAATGTCGTTTGCAGTTATAACTTGGGAACCACAAGAGTTAAAGCGCTGAAAATTTTTTTGCAGATACCCAACAATATGCCTAAACGTGTGTAAAAATTTCGTCCCAAAATTCTAATCTGAACATAAGATATTGGTACTTCAAGTTTTGACCACGAAAATCAGAAGTTTTTGGATCAGAAGTCTGGTGTTCAGACGAATCTTTGTGACATCTTCAACATAATGTCATGCAGTTGCATGTGGGAATACACCACGAATATTATTTTACAGTTCTGGGGAAATCTTCAGCTTACTAGAACATGGTAGCTTGTTCGGGAGAAATTCCTCCAGGAAAAGTTGGGGAGTCAGATATGGCGAGCGCCGAGCAGTACTGGATGACTACTGCCAGGCTACTGCTGGTTTGGTTTTGTCTGAGTTGAGTTTTGCAGTGAACCGATATGTGCATGCAGCAAGTCAGGAAAGAAAAATGTCTCCTCTGGCATTTCCTGTTGCCCTTTCAAACAGATCCCATGTATTGACTAGCGCTATGATGAGAATGTCACAAAAATTCGTCTGAGCAGTGAGCACCAGACTTCTGATTCAAAAACTTCGGATTTTCGTGGTCGAAACTTGAGGTACCGATATATTATGTTCAGATTGGAGTTTTGAGACGAAATTTTCACACAAGGTTAGGCATATTCTTGGGTATCTGCAAGAAAATTTTTAGCATCTTAACTCTGGTGGTTCCCAAGTAATAACCCCAAACGACATTTCATATCCAAAACGGACACCCTGTATATACACATACATAATATGCACCCTACGTTCCAGTGCTAAGTATTGTGCATACTGTATATGCAAAGTGAGAAACATGGTTTTAAACAAACTGTATATGCAATGCACATTCCTATTCCTACGTACAATATCATTGCTTGAAGGGCAGGCTTGCAATCCGTAATGGCGCGTTCACCAGACGTCCGTACGGACGTACGTCCGACGTATCTAGAAGTACATGAACGTGTACTCCTAAATTGTCCGACGTATCTAGGAGTACATGGTTCATGGTACTCCTAGATACGTCGGACGTCCGTCTGGTGAACGCGCCATAATACGGTAGATGTTGTCGAAGGATGCGTATGAGACAAGTACCCGTGCTGTATTTAGTGTTGCTGTGCTCTGTGGACGAGCGCATGTCGGTGGGCGGATTGAAGTACGCGCTGGCGAAGGAAATACTGGAGGGCATTTCACCGGATCAGTTCACCCTGTGGAAAGCCACCAGCATCCACTGCAAGTTCGAGATCAAAGACGAGTGCCAGCTTCTCGACCAATGCAACTCCATCCACTCTGTATGTACTATATATGCATACACGGTCGTTATTCTCTTCACATTCAGTAACTACTACTTACTGCGTGAGGGTAGCATGGGGAGAGTCGGGCAGAGGGGATCACAAGCTTCTTTCAACATTGTTGAGTAGTGACTTGACCACCAATACAGCTCACTGGGTACACTGGAATGGGTATTGCGTTTTTACTCTTGTTCGAGAAAAGCTTGTTTCCGACTTTACCGCACTTTCCTCCATGCTTCCCTTGGCGGATGTGGATGATTGATATTGCGTTTGTTGGCGTTGTTTTCTAGCTCGCTGTGGTCTTGGGTCAGCCACTGAAACAGAACGAATCTCTGGTCCGAATCAATCGATATGACAGCAAAGAAAAAGAGGTGCGTACCTGTTCGAATGACATGGCATCGCACCGTATGTTGTATGAGATGAAGCCATACCTGTCCAGGATGTTGTTGTTGTAGGATAAGTGGCTTCATTTGTTTGATATTGTGGTATCGGAGGAGACGAGGACGTCGGATGTGTATGAGCAAGTGCGTCAGAAACTGGACCAAGTGTGCGCCGTCGTCGTTCCCGTCGAAAGGTACCATGTGTGATCACGTGAGTTATTCGGGCCACCTCTACCTTTCTTCATAGTCAGAAGGGGTGATGGGTAAAGTAGGAAACCCTGCAAATGTACAACCACCAGATAAGCATGAGCACTGGGATCATTTTGATACCTCGATCACCAATTTTCTCCCTTTCCAACTGGAAATAGGTTGGGCTGACCCGAAATTACTCCTCACTATTTTATTATGTATAAACAACAGCAAGAGCCCATACCGTTAGGGTATACGGTATGGGTATGGGCATACGGGTATGGGTATGGGTATGGGCTCTTGACAACAGGAATATGGAAGATACGCACACACAGTATTGGATAGTAGGGTACTGTGGGGTAAACCCGGACATGAGGTAAACCTGGACAATTAGCATATCTCAGCAACCAATAGACCGATTTAGACAAGTATTCTACCAATCGATTCCTTGAACTCTCCTCTTTCAAATGAGCTACCATGTCCATCATTTGCAGAAGCGGCGCAAGTTCAGAAAAGCTTAGGTGTCCGGGTTTACCCCACAGTACCCTATTTTGTCCAGGGACAGCGGATATTGTTGTTGGCATACATAAGGTACGTTCGTATTTCAGGCTGCGTTTGCGCATGACGGAGTGGGGCCACTTGTCCATCGTGGATCGTGATGTGCTGTTTGGCAACTTGGACACTTTGCGCTGCCAGCGCCACAAAACGCTCATCCTGCAAATTCTCGAAGGTAGTAATATTGACTGGAATCTGAATGTTTGTACATTAGATATTTGAATATGTTGCAGAGGAGGATCCGTTGGTGAAGGAGCCGAACGGCTTCCAGTCCGTCTTCATTCGTCGTTGGTATCCGTCCGAACTGCGACTGGGAGAGGTGCAGGAGCTGCTGGTGCGATGCAGAATCGGATTTCGAAAGCTCAAAGCAGATATCGCCCGCATCAGCCACATTGCCCCGGATGCACTGGAACTCAGCGAGGTACCTACAGTACGTACTAAGCGAACGCACACGCCATCTATGGTTGGTTATGGGGTGGCTTTGAAATGGATGAAATAAATGCAAATGCAAACTGCAAATTTTAAAAAAACTGCCGTTCTCTATGCAAATGGGTCATTCTATCGACCACGTTATGGTTTGAGCTAAGTACCTACATACTATACAGGCTTGCTGCAGTATGCATGCGTTGGAATATTTAGTGTCAGCCGAGCGGCAAGTTTCCATATGAGATAGAGCGACTTCTTCTGTTGGAAAGAGCGCGCTTCTTCAAAGAGATGCAAAACGACGAGCACCCGATTGACAGGGACGGCAGACTGCTTTACTACAGGTACATACTGTACGTAGAGAAGCTCCTGCGGTTATGTACGCAGTTTGTCCAGTGAGAGTTTTCCGTGGTCAGTGCAAAATATTGCATGTACTCCCGCAGAATAGAAATAGGCCTACGTGCAACACAGAAAACTGTGAATGAGTTTCAATTTTTTGGCTGCACGGACAACTATGTAATCAATAGACTCGCTTGACAAACTATAGATTCTGAAACGTTGCTTTGCATTGCTGTGTGTATTGGGTTGATTGTGGTTTGTATAGAGATGCGAATGACTTGCCAAAGAATCTGAGTGCTCAAGAGCGCAAGGAGATTCAGATCAAGGATAACGCGGCGCAACGAAGACACGATGCCGGTGGATACACTGCCAGGTAGCTACACTGTAGGTACATACTATATGGCAATATAGCAGATGCTGGTTTTCGCTAATCGATAATACGCATCCAATCTAGAACGTAAGTCCATCGAGGTCCTTGGTAGCAGACGTACATAATACGTACGTATATTAGTTGCATTGCCTATGTTTTCGATTTTTAGGAAAGAGAGGGCCTTGAAAATCTACACGGAGCTTTCCACTTCTATGGCGGAGGAGGATGAGCCTGATTTGGACTAAAACTGTACCAACGTATACAAATGCGGTGTATTGAGCGATAGTTGGTGACCCCGAGGTGTATTAGTACGTATCTCATAATGTAATTGCAATAGGTAACCATGCGTAGTATTTTGTGGGGAGCATTGCACATAAATGCAAGTAAATAGTAAGTACAGTACGTCTATCCGTAAGTTAGTACTGTCAAATGTACTGTTTGCATACGGTACATTGTACAGTAGATGTTGTACGTACGTACATACATACTGAAGCGCTGCTCGTACGTACAATTATTGCATTCGCGGAGGTGTAAAAGATTTTTGTGAATGGGGAAGTCGTGTCAAATTTCTTTACATCTAATATGGTCCGTCCAATGAGAATTGTCTTTGGGCGTTTGCCCGTGCTGCAAGGAATAGAAACTCATTCACGGATTTTTCTCCGCGATACATGCATTCCTATGCGGAAGTACATGTGCAGCACGGGCAACGGTCCAGAAACAACTCTCGTTGTATGGACTGTACATTTTTCTTATTGCGTGTGGTGTGATGCTTTCTTTGAGTGATGGCAATAAGACGAAAAGGGGCCAAAGGCGCGCTGTTGTTAAATAGTTCTTGGCTCCAGCAGTCATATGTCAATGTACGTGCATATCGTTGAATACTGCTTGTTGAGATGCAAGAAAAATGCTGAAGGGATATAAGATATGTTAAGATGATAAGCTAAGATATGGATGCATAAGATATGCTTCACAACTTTATTCGTACCGGTATCACTTCTATCAGGGATTTGGAAGAATACCGAAACTGTTTGCAGATGTGAAGTGAAGTTTGCTAATGAACTGCAAGTTCTTTGCGGTAATAATGTACGACTTTATAGTATGATAAGAATGAGTAAACTATAACACATACACAGTATGTACGTACAATACAATATATTTCGCTGATCCACACGCGAATATTATAGGTGACAGTAGTAGTGTTGCGACGTCTCTAATCGTTGCTTTTGGGTGCGGGGACTGCATTGCTTTTTTTGTTTCTGTGCCACCCCTCCAAGGCATGTCACCGTTGTCGTCGTCGTCGTGAAAAATTTGCAGGTTTTCTTTTCCAGTAAGAATGCCAATCGTATTTTTCTTGGATCGGGTATGTGCAACTGAGTAGAAATGTGTACTGTACGTACTACACGTGGGACGTCGGCGGGGTATGAAGGTGTCGTAAAAGTGTGATTCTGGCTCGCTGCTCTCTGGACCGAGTTATTTGGCCGGCGGCGAGCAAAACGAAAGGAAGGATGAGTCGTCGACTTCGACTCGTCTTCGGTCCGGGGCGCTCTGCAACGCTGCTCGGCGAACAAGATGCAGTTGCGATGTACAGGCTGTTTACTATGATATGCAACCTCTAAAATGCTTATAACTTCTGTATTAAGAGAGGAATTTCAACCAGGCTTTTTTTATTAGAAATTGAAAATATGCCTGACTAGCATGCAAAATTTCATTAACGTACACTTACTATTAACAAAGAAACAAGCGACGCCTTTTCAGGTCCGATTTTTCGACGTGCCCGCCTCTGTCCTCCAGCACTGTGCAGCCGTCTTCAAAACTCTGGAAAGACTCTTTTTCAAGCATGTTCATAGGGATGGCGGCACTGTTTCCTTTATGTTTTGGCATTGTAAGCTGCAGAAGATCCGAATGGATGCTTGAATGAAGCGGAACAGCACACCTCCTTCCACGTGGACTTCAAAAATCGAGCGCTTCTCGCGCTACTGCCTATTTTGACCCCAATGTTTGAGGCTTCATAATTCCCTTCGTACTTAAGACCCATCAATGAAATTTTGCAAGATTGTCAGGCATATTTTCAAGTTTCTAATAAAAAAAACCTGGTTGAAATTCCTCTCTTAATACAGAAGTTATAAGCATTTTAGAGGTTGCATATCATAGTAAACAGCCTGTATGTAAGTATGCGTACAACGCGTACGACTATGTACTTACTTACCCGTAGTGAACGGTCGGGTTGGCTGCACAGGCGCAGTGTCTTGATGGTGCAGAGATGCCCTCGAGGGTTCCAGTCCGCCGCCACACACCACAGCGGACTAAATCAGCCTTCGTGACGCCGCAATAAGAAGGCGAGGCCTAGGCAGGCAGGCCCGTTATCTTTGCTGCCCTTCAGAGCCATCCAGCAATGACGACGTCATCAAGACACTTCCTACCGTATTTATTTCTTTTGTTAGTTGATGTTACGTATACTTGAAACATCAAATGGTTCGAGCGGCGAGGACGCGATTTCTGGATGCCAGTTGTTGTCTGTCGGATTTTGGCGCCCGAGGGCAGAAGAAGAAGACGCGTGCAAAGGAAAGATGAGTCGAAGAAGGAACGCAGCAAGGACTGGGAAAAACAGCGACGACAGCGCCCGGCCCGGCCTCTGCTGAGCCCCCGGGCTATGCCAGTACATACTTGCGCACGCGTGCTACGTATGTATGTACGTTTGTAAGAAGAGCACGACAAAGTACTACTGATAGTACATATGTACATACACACGGCAGTGTCGTTGACGACGAAGGCAAGAGCGAAGAAAGAGAAGATATGTGTGCATGTATGCGCCGCACATGGCCGCAGGCGCATCGATAGAAATCTGGTTCGTGTTTCTGGACACTTTCCTATGCATGCATGCAACAGTACTATTTTTCGTTAGACACGTATTCGCATGCCCAAGAGTATGTGCATGATTGTACAACGCCATGATAAGATGGAAGGAGGAGGAGCACAAATCGGGGCGAAGATGGACACCGTACTCTTATGGACGCGAAACAAGATGCAAATGTCCAGAAACCATCGTCGCCTTACAGATATGTGATGCGCACGTAACAAGTTCAGGTTCGCACGCATCTAGTCACGCCCGAGGTGACAAAACCGCACAATTAAAAGGCGACACCCAATAATAATGGCCAGAGGACAGTCTCGCCATGTCATGCCATCGAAGAATGATGCGTACTTTACTTATGTAACTTCTGTGACGCAATCGCTAGTTTTTCTGTCGAGATTCATCGGTCACTGTTGTCTGTCATTGTCACATTCGAGCAACCATCGCATGAGTGAACAATTACGTAGTACTCGTCAACACTATCGCTACAAGTACAACATCAGTTCAAAGAACATTCCCAGAGGATCATAAGGTCCATCGCTCATCCATGAGAAAAAAACCAATTTTCTCCCTCCTAGTGGCCAAGCTAATAATCCAAAACCAATGCATGCAAAACCCATACATCAATGCAACTTATAATAATTAATAGTTTTTGGTGTTTTTTTTTGGGGTTTTTTTTGGGGGTTTTGTGGGCGGGTTTTTTTTTGGGGGGGGGGTGGGGGCCTTCCGGGGGGTGGTTTTTTTTTTTTTTTTTCTTTCATTTCCCCCTCCATTTCCCCTTTCTATGTGACGTACCTACGTACCTAGCTACTAACTGGTTATGGAAGCAGTTGTGAGCAATTTTCCAGGCGAAGAAACCGTAGCCGTGGTCGAAGATGCATGTTCAGCCATGTAGCTCTGCAATGGATCTCTGGCGCGTTGGCGATTGTAGCGCTTCACGTTGTATTCCACCAAGTTCTTGAAGTAGTCGTTCTGCAGAGGACTGACGATGTCGCCGCTTCTCCTCTCCTCCTCCTCCTCCGCCTCCTTTCTTCCTGGTTCACTCAATGGAGTAGCTGTTCCAGTGACCTTTGCCACGATTTCCTCCACTGAGCTGCGTGTCGTTGGCTTCTTGTCCTCATCACGGTGCGAGGTCGCTGGCGGAGACAGAGATGCAGCCGTGGGAGATGCAGATGACATCGGTCTCTCCTCTCCATCTGCTTCCTCCATCCTTTCCTCCATTGACGCCTCTTCTTCGGGGGTTTTTGACAGTGGACGGTTGACCATCTCTGCCGCGATCATGCCATCCTGAGATGTTGCTCCTCCTATTCGTCGTTTTGCACCACTAGATGGCCTGCTTCTACTGCGAGATCTCTGGCTGCTCCCGTACGTCACTTTCTTACTACAGATTCCCTGGAGCAAGCCGTCCAGGTAGTCATTGTCCAAATGGTGTTTGACAGGCTTGAACTTCGGATAGGCTTGCTGCTGCATTCCTGGGGTTTGTTGACCCGCTTCCGCTATTCCGTTCTTTTCCTCTGGAGAATGCGCAGAGCCGCCGGTAAGTGTGGGTAGCTGATCCGCGTGACTACTGGAAGCGATGGGCCGCAGATGATTGGGTGACAAGGACGAGCGCATTTCCAGCTTGATCTTGTGCGAGTTGAGCTTATGAATTTCCAGCGCTCTCGAGCTCGCTTCCACTTCGCCGCATTCTGGACAGATGAACTTCTTCTGTTGCTGGAGCAGCAGCTCCTTTGCTGCAGCTGCAGCACTGAACGCGTTGGAGAGCTGCTGTTTCTGCAGCGCAGCTGCAGCTGGATGCGGCGACAACTTCGCAGCCGCGGATCGAATAACGGCGGCGGCCGATTCCGCGCAAATACGAGCCACCAACTCCGACATGGATGGCTGCTGCTGCTGCATCTGCAGATGTGCTGCAGCCGCGCCAGCGGTGACCCCGCCGTGCGCCACTTGCACGTGCAACGCCAGATCCTTGCGGCTGCGCAGACACTTTCCGCAGGCGTCGCACTCCACAGAATCGCCGGTGTGCGACCCCATATGCCGATTCAGCTCGAAGCTCGTGCGGAAAACTTCGCCACACACGGAACAGATGAGACTGGAGGCGCCGTGACGTTTCATCAGATGATCTTGGTACGCGTTGACGTCCCCGAAAGTGGTGGATGCGTCGTTGCAGCTCAGACATTTGAACTGCACTGTGCACTGAATGGGTGAACTGGTGCAATTCGAATTTGCAGAGGAAGAAGACGGCACGCTTCCACCTTTTCCGCTGCCGTTTTCCACTGCCGTCACGGTCGCAGTAGGTGCTGGATGTTCCAGGGAATTTTGCAGCTGTTGGCGTCTGGCTTTCATGTGCAGATCCAGATGCAGACTGTAGGAATCTGCAGACTCGAACGTCTGGCAGCAGTCCGGACACATAAAGTAGGACAGATCATCGTCCGTCGCTTCTGGTCGAACAGCAGATATGCCACGATGGTTCAAAAATCCGCCCACCATTGACGGAGGTGGCAGGTTGTCCATCGACGCAGCCCCAGACTTGTGGAAAGGTGACTTGGCGGCGTTATTTTGTACCCGTAGCAGTGCGTCCGCCGCTGATAAGCTGTCCTTTTTCCTGACCGCAGATGGAGCAACAAGACCCGCAGAATGGATGGGATAACTGTTGCCGACATCCGTTTTTTCGCCCAGATGAATGATTCCTGGATGTTTCTGGAGCAAATGCCGCAGTAGGCTGGACTCGGAATGGAAGTTGGCGGTGTCACAGAGAAGACAGTCGCCTTGGAAGGACGATGGACGACGAGATTTCTGCAGGTGGTTCTGAGCCGCTGGAGATGACGAAGACGTATCGATGACGTCAGATGATGACGACCCGTTGAGAACAGTAGGTGGGCTGTTTGTAGATGACGTCACCACAGCTTCGCCATTGGAACTGGATGGAGCTGCAGCCAATGAAGAAGTAGTGAGCTGCGGAGATTCCGTTTCAGAGCTGGAATGAGAGGTAGAGTTAGATGAGCTACAATGAGCCAGAGCTGCGATGGCAGAGCTGGACGACTTCATCTTCTTGATGACGCTCTCCAATGAGCTGCTGTGCTTCCGCTTATGCTTCATGGTTGACGGCTGATAACGTCCACGCTTGGATGGGCCAAGCGATGACGACACAGAACAAAGGAGACACAGTTGTGGAGACGAAAGAGGTTAGGTTATCCAGAGGGGAATGCAAGAAGATGGAGGGCAGAGGAGCAAAAATAGAAACTTTCTCAACGCGCCGGGGCCAAGTTTTGTTCGCGCTCACATCATCTTCGCCTCTGGACGGGTGAACTTGATCCTCCCTATCCTCTCCTTGCCATCTCCTACACTGCATGCCCTCCGTAGATCTAGTTTTCCCTATGCACATGGATAAATGTACTTTGTACATACATCGACGCGAAATTACTACACACACAAGGCATGTCTGTCGGTATGTACATAAACACGCGCGCGGCGCAGCAACCACAAAACCTCCCTTGCGCCCTGGGGCGATATTTGGCGAGAATACACTTTGCCTCTGTGCCTGTGCACCGCTACTGGTTACGTACGTACGCATTACGTACTATTTATTTACGTATGAACAATTTAGTATTCGCAGGTTACGTACGTATGTTTATGGCCATCTTGAGCTAAGCGCAAATATGACAAGGATTACGGTAACTGTGCATAGACTTCTAGAAATAATATTTGTTTTTATTATTTTGGTTTGTGCGCGTGCAGTCTATTGCAATGGTTGGCGATGGCTGGCCCAAGTTTAAATCCAAGTGCCATCGTAGCAGCTTGCACATCCGTTTTACCTGAGAGCGATGGTTGGGAACTTCATTCTTTTCAAGTTGGTCACTTCACAAAATGGTTAATGGTCATGCTCTTTACGCTTTTTAGAGTTCACTTGATGTGGCGTATTGTTTGAGGTGGGATGGTACAATGAGCTGGTCTCCCATCACTTCCAGCTGGAATATGAAGCTGATACCTTGGCTGTGCTCATTCTCAGTGTGCCAAAGATGTTCGAAAGGGTATTTTTGCCATGGGTGAGGAAACAGTATGTTCGCAGCGGTTCAATTGATGTGCTCAAGTCGAAAATTCCTGACCCAGTGAATATGTGCATGAGGGAACAAGTGCAATCAGCTGTCACAGTAAGAAGCCATTGTTATACCAAAGGCCGCTTCATTGTTGAATGCAGTTCCTCGTGTTTCAGATGCTCAAATCAATGTGCGATTGCCAGAATGTGGTCACCTTGCACGATTTTGACATGTGGCCCAATCGAAAACCGAAAATTCTCATGAACACATGCGGCCATGCTTGTGGTGCAGCCTTTTACTACCGACCTCAGGAAAACGAGGCTTTGTCAATGCTCAATGGCATGACAACTAGTGGAAAGGTAAAAAAATATGCACAGCTCAATTTTTGATCAATGACCATAAATCCATATTGCCCCATGGGAATTTGTAGCTTGTTTCAGAGATTCCTTGGTCTCAGTCTTCATCCAAAGTACGGTGGTTGGTTTGCATTTCGCGCGGTGCTCATATTCCCTGGCATCTCGGCTAGCGGAATACCCAAGGTTGAACCAGTCTGCACACTGCAGCTAGATAATGAGGAAAAGATATCCAGAGCATTGCAGCTGTTCAACTACAGCTGGCAAGATGCCAGCTTTCGCGATTTAGTGCCCGTACACGAGAGGTACAGTGAGCAACAAAGGCAATACTTCTCCAGAACTCCAGCTGACAGATGGCAACTGATGGAAACATGGATGTTGGAAGAAAGTACAGACATAGCAGAGTAGCGCTAGTTTACAACAGCATCCTCCGTCACCTTTGACACGTTGTGCAATAATAATGAAATGACCAGTCATTTATCATGTTTGTTTGAGAATGAAACTGTGCGAAAGTACACGACATATTACAATGTAAATGTGTGGATATTTTTTGGATAGACTAGCAGAAAACTGTTAGAACTTTGCTTGCATCACCTTTGACAGAACAAAGCTGTGTGTAACCATGGTACGTACGTATGCTCACACATAGCAACAAAGTTTCCTCAGGGAACGTAGAAAAAATAGCAGCATTAATCCACTTTGGACCCAACCCTGCGTTCTGCCACTAGCTGTGATGGGTCCCGCCACGAATGCGTCTGCAAGGGTACTGTAACGACGAAGCGCGCAGCGAGCAGAAGAAAAAAAGAAACAAAAAAGCTGCGCGCTTCGTGGTTACCGTAATCTTTTAGACGCATTCGTTACGGGATCCATCACATCTAGTGGCAGAACGCAGGGCTGGGTCAAAAGTGGATTATTCCTCCCATCTGCTACCTGTCCACCGAACATATAGCCTAATGTAGCAGCAACAAGACTACAAAAAACATACAGATCATTTTCACGCTACTAAATATTGCCACCACGGTAAATCTCTGCTGTCCTTCTGCGTAGTAGCACATTGTGCACTTGTACAGTACTGTTGCATTTACACGATAATTACATATCCCACTAGCTAATGAGTTACGAGCCTAATAAATACGCGTACCTTTTGGAGTAATGGACCATAACAAGTGAACTGAACTGCCAGCCCAACAAACATGATGTATAACATATGTTTGACTACGAGTATTCAAAAATTAAAAACGAATAACAACATCCAGAACAGGACTTGTGTGCAGTGGTGCACATCTGAGACAGACTCTCTCACTGATCATCAGCTAGCTTGTTCGTCGTCGTCGTCATGTTTTCACATACCTGAACAGTCAAACAATACAGGCATATAAATAAAGGAACCGGAGAATAAATGAAGCCTCTACCACAACACAGCAGCATGCTTTAGTTAGCATAGTGAGAAAATGCGGGATTTTTGCATTTATGTGTTCATCTACGAGGCTCCCTAAAAGCCTCTCCTTAAAGTCAAGGGGTCCCCTAACATCGACCTTCGAATTTTGAATTCAAACCCATTGTATCATAAACTATATTTTTATTCAAGTACTTTGCAACAAACCGAATTTCAAAATTCCTATCCGTTCCCGAGTTATTCGACGATAAAAATCGATAAATTTTAGTATTGAAGCGGAGCTCGGGAACCGTTACGGTAGTGTAGCTACCATAACGGTTCCCATTCCGTCTTAGTACTGAACTTGACTGAACTTTGCACACGGATAACTCGTGAACGGATAGGAATTTGAAAAAGCGTTTTTTTGCAAAAGACTTGAATAAAAATATAGTTTATGATACAATGGGTTTGAATTCAAAATTCGAAAGTCGATGTTAGGGTAGCCCTTGCCTTTAACTCATACTGAATATCGTCCTCACAACTATAGTCTGGCCAGTAGGAGTTGGCAGTTCCACTTTTGAGTTTTGCGTTTCTCGTTTTGAGATCGCCATAACCTTTTCACGAACTCCTATATACATGGTGTTTCATAATATACTCGCCGGATGTTTGTGCTTATATCTCCCCACCGGAGTGTCACATTCGAATGCGGTTTTTTGCGTTGAATAGCCAAGGCTTCAACGTTAATGCAACCAAAATTTCAGCTTTCTAGGCCAACAGGAAGTGGCTCGAACAGCTCGATTTGCAAATCGTCAATTTTCACACATTTTTGCAGGCGGCCAGGTACAGATCGGCTCCGGTTTTTGCCCTTACGACCTCAGTCGTAAGGGCTACCATGTTGAGTTGCCCTCATCATAGGGGTATAGGGGTCTTACGTAGTATGCTGTAGGATAGGGTTACGTACTGTGTAGGTATAGGAGAAATTTCAAATTTTCAATTTGGCGATCCTACGTATGTGGCGGCGATACGTCCCATTACAAAGTTTCGTTGACGGGTCGGAGTGTTTAGTGTTTCGTTGACGTTTTGTAGATTTTAGTGTTTCGTTGACGTTTTGGAGGTTTAGTGTTTCGTTGACATTTTTGCGAAAAATTTGGTCGATCCCGGGTTCGAATCTCACACCAGCCCATCCCGTAGGATTAGAAGGCGAAAGCTCTATCGCCTACACCATCGCGACGAACTGGGCAAACGATGAAAACACAGGATAAGTAGTTGAGCTCAGAGGAAATAATTTGCAAATAGGGGAAAAGGGAAAAACATGTGCTTTAGGGAGTAATTTGCATAGGAAATGTCGACAGTTGATGCAAGAATAATTTACATGAAAGGAACAGTGTGTTAAAGAGTGGAATTTGCATAAGAAAAATAAAAATGTGATGAAAATTGAGACACGTCACAGACTAGTTATTTTGTGCTTTTGCTCAGTTGCTGAGCAGCGGCGCTATTGCATTGAAGAATCACAGGGGAAAAATTGTGCATAGTCAGTGGAAAGGGAAGGATTTTCTTCTGAAAGGATGGTATCTTCAACAGCAATTCAAAAGGAGAACTCTCTTTTGGAAGGAGTGCGTGTTCAAGAGCGATTCAATAAAACAATGCCTGGAATAATACTGCGGATGAAGAACATCTCAAATGGCAGGAAAGAAAAGCAGGTAATTTTGAAAAGAAGCTCTGCAGCAGATACAGTACTTATAGCTGTACAATAGATTCATTTCTGGATTGTGTGCATTTTGCAATAGCTAAACAGAAACCAAATTATTATGGGAGCATGCATGATTGTTTAGCTACTGCAAGAAACAACAAAAGATCGCCTCAAGGCGCCAAAAGACAGATCACCTGTAATGGTGCCAGTAACATCACTTGTGCAAAGATCAGCTAAAGATTCCTCAAATAGTGACAAATCAATACCAGTGCAGGAAAGCACGATTTACGACAATGGATGAAAATACCTCTGGATAAATCCAATAGAAACGCAGATTCAGGTTCATGTCAACGAAACTGTGAATATGTGACCAATATGGTGCTGTGTCCCCTGATACTGTACTTCCCCGATTATGCACACCGTTTTTCTCTGCTTACGAACCTGCTTTACCCATTCCGCCTGACAGGACTGAAAGGTTTTTAAGGCGGAGGGGTTAACCAACTCTCAAGACAAACATCAGCCAACCTCTCAGGTCGCTTCTCACAAAAAAACAGCGCAATTCTAAGCTGCTCCAACACTTCACCTTTGCAACAATTCCCTAAAACCTGCCTATTGTAAGGGCATCACTCATGTTTGGCCCTCAGGACAAACATTAGCTAATCTCCCATATAGCATATCTGAAAAGCCACCACCCTCTCCTGTAAATAAGCTCCTCAATCACTCCAGCCAACCTCTCAGGTCGCTTCTCACAAAAAACCAGCGCAATTCTAAGCTGCTCCACCACTTCACCTTTGCAACAATTCCCTAAAACCTGCCTATTGTAAGGGCATCACTCATGTTTGGCCCTCAGGACAAACATTAGCTAATCTCCCATATAGCATATCTGAAAAGCCACCACCCTCTTCTGCAAATAAGCTCCTCAATCACTCCAGCCAACCACTCAGGTCGCTTCTCACAAAAAACCAGCGCAATTCTAAGCTGCTCCACCACTCCACCTTTGCAACAATTCCCTAAAACCTGCCTATTGTAAGGGCATCACTCATGTTTGGCCCTCAGGACAAACATTAGCTAATCTCCCATACAGCATATCTGAAAAGCCACCACCATCTTCTGCAAATAAGCTCCTCAATCACTCATCTTATCAAAAATCTCAAAACTACTTAAAGCCTTTTTAAGACCTGCTTGTTCTCTCCCCAGTTTACCTAACCCAGTTCTCTCCTTAGTTTTCCTTCCGCAGTATTCCCCTCCCCAGTTTTTATCTGGAGCACAAGTTTCGGTAGAGTTTTCCATCTCCATGCCACTTCTCTTGCAGATTCGAACTTAGCAAACAGTGTTACAGCCAAAATTCGGTCATCCAAGCTTTTCCTTGGGACGCTGTGCCATGGCGATCAAACTTACGTCTATCTTCGACACGACTACTCAAAATTGCATAAAAGTTAGCGTGGAATGGTAAACAGACTTGAAAGAGCGAGAAAAAAGCGAAAACGCAAATCCGTTGCCCCGCCTCAGTGCCCTGCCTCCGTTTTGCGCCAAAAAAGGCGCCGCAACTTTGACCGCTTACAGCGCCATGACAATGCAACCTAGGAAGCTAAAATTTTGGCTGCATCAACTTTGAAGCCTTGGCTATTCAACGCAAAAAACCGCATTCGAATGTGACACTCCGGTGGGGAGATATAAGCACAAACATCTGGCGAGTATATTATGAAACACCCTGTAGTTTAGTATATAAATTTCAGGAGTCCATGGCAAATCGGTGCTCCGGTCGTCGGTGTGTTGAGCGCAGCTGAGAAGACAGTAGCGGGACAGCGTGCAAGTCCAACTGCCAACTCCTACTGGCAGACTCTACAACTTTATGCGCACCAGAAAACGTCGACACCAATAAGGTGCGCACCAGTGCTCACCTTGCAAACAGAGGTGTGCACCAGAAAACCGCTCTAATTCAGTAGGGGTTAAAAGGCCGCAAAGTAGCAGAGCAAAAAGTCGTTCACGACGACAAAAATCTCCGCATTCCCTCTGTGATCCGACTCAGGGGTTAAGATACAATGAGACAAAAGCAAGCAGAAAGCCAGCAGAATCCCAAAAGTACATTGAACTGCTACTTGCTTTGCACCACAGTTCCGCTGTCTTCCTTCCCCTTGAACTGCTTCTTTCCATGCGTAAACGGCAGGTAGCGATATCGAATCATGTGCTGCAATAGACACCCTCCAGTACACAAACGTGCTTAGATAGATAACAAGCATGAACATGACACTGATATTTGCTGATTACCCTCAGCTGACGTTTCATAGTGAGCACAAAGAGTACGAAGAAGTAGACAATCAGAATCGGCCAGAAGACTGGCACGTCAAACACAGGAAAGAATGTGCAGCAGAATGCCACCAATATACCCTTCGTCGCTGATAACCTGCAATAACGCCCATCACACGTGGCGAGTAAGCTCATTGTAAGTGACTTCACTGTGTGTGAGTTTGAACTTCGAGTTTCGTATTATTGAGTTTCACGCTTTTTCACTTGCAAAATTTTTCTCGAATGTTCACACTCGTGAATTCGAACCCATAGTGAATTTATCTCGAGTTTACTCAACACGTGTGTAGTGCACTACTAGTGACAGCAAGGAACACACTTCGTATTTTACCAGAATTTGAACTCGGGCAATCTTCGCATGAATGGCCTGAATTCATCAGCCTGACGAGTAGGGAGTGTTGGCCCATCTCCTTCTTCGTCATCTACACACACGGCATACCGTACACACATACCATATGGTGGAAGGCACAACAATGCTGTACATATGAATCAAAATTATGAGTGCTTGGAGAAGAATGGTCTGCACAGTGAAAATAAAAGAGCGGGCATTGGTACGTTCTCGAATCAGTATGTCGGGTTTACGCAAAGCCCAATTTTTGTTGTACAGGTCGCTCTTCCCTACATGCTCTCTATGTATTTTTTGATACCACTGTCAAACTCCAAGGCTGGATCAATCTTTGGCGTGAGAAAGGCGATGAACAAGTTCAGATGATAAATCCCCAGCGCATATGTCACAATGTAGAAACCCTGATAAAAAGAACATCAATCGCGCTACCATGAAGTCATTGAATGAATATGCACATATGAGCGAATACAAACCGCCCACTTGTTACCTGAACATAAATTACTCTCAACATGTACAGAAAGCCCATCACTACTGTCGATATCCACCGAACCGAAACGTAAGGGGTCCAATAATCCAAAAATCTCTGATAGGTCTGAAAAATTAGACTTTCATCACGGAGAACAGTAAAAGAAAAACAAAAAGAAGGCCTACCTGTCCTAGCCTAGTGAAGAATCGAGAGATCACGCTTGGTTGCGTCCTGATATCTGAGCTGTCCATCGCATCCATTTTGAGAAACAGGTGGGCTCTTGTTAGCGGCCGGCTCCTTCCTACAAGGTTGCGTTATTTCTCCCAATGAGACACGTGTCACTACGCTTAGGCCTAGGCCTATGTTATTACTTCCGTTCCTTTTATGTTCGTTTCGTTCGCTTTCTTTTTTCTTTTTGCTGCTCCGTCGTCTTTGGCGTTGCGTGGAAAAGTTGCGTAGACCTCCGGATAAGAAAATGTCTTGTCAGGAACACTAAAATGGGGGGACTACCGCCTCCACAACACAAAGTGTCCAGCCTGGTCTTGCCCATATTTTGCAAAATAATTTGCCACGAGACGAGCGATTACTTCATGTATGCCTAGAGCGCGCGCTCCGCTTCGCTAAGCGCGTTGGATGTAGCGAAGCGAAACGACGGGTGCGCAACGAAGGAGCGTTCTAGGGGTACGTGCCACTTTTTGAAAAATATTCAAAAAATATAAATTATCTGTGGATGATTCTCTTCATTATATTGACAAATGGGATGACAGAGAAGAAGCGATGAAGAAAAATGCCTCGCAAGTGCAAGAGAAAAGAGAAAAGACAGCAGTAATTGTAAGATTCCCCACCTGCAATACCTGTCAGAAACTTTACGTTTTCCTGGCAACGCAGCAGCAGTAGTGGCTTCAGGAAGCACCTTCAACCAACCCCCAGGACCTTCGATCCTAGTCATGAGCTGGAATTATTTCATCAAAGGATCAACAAGACTATGACAGTGGGCAAGAAGAAGATGAACAAACCCCCTCCAAAAAGGTACATGCTGCAACTCAAAGCATCACCCCCTTTCTACAGGGTTTTTCCATAGACACTAAAATGGGGGAGGACAACCACCTCCCAATTCAGAGTTTCCAACATGGTCTTGCGCATATTTTGTAAAAATAACTTGCCATAAGGTGATGAGCACACATGATTTGCTATGAAGCAACTACTTTATGATGGCTACTACTACCATTTTAGTGTCTATGGTTTACAGCCTCAACTCCAATCACGAATGTTGTCATTTCCCACTCCTAAAGAACAAATTTGATCCAAATTTTGTTCTTTGGAGGTGGCGATATGGCAATGTCTGTAATCACAAATGTTGTCATTTCTCCACTCCTAAAGAACCAATTTGATCCAAATTTTGTTCTTTGGAGGTGGTGATATTGCAATGTCTGTGATTGGAGTCGCGGCTGGAAAACACGATAGTATGGATATGGACGATTTCCATTGTCACGATTGTTGGTAAAATTTTGACCCCCAATACTTGTTGAAACTGATCTGAAACAGCGGGGCCACCTTTAGATTGTGACTACCCAGTCTTAGTGCAAGTGGCCAATAGTCTGGCCACTGAGAGTTTGCTATGGAACTCAAGTCATGTATAAAATAGAAAAGCAAATATGAACTTCTCTCCATGCTTCATGACTGTGCTCCTATTTTGCTGCTAAACCCTGTACATGCAAACTGTGAAAGAGTTTCATTGCAAACTGTTGGTTAGTTAGACTGTATAGCAGCTAAACAGACTTTAGTAGCCTATGCTGTTGCCATGGAACTATTTGGCAGCCTTATGGATGCAACTTGATGCATTTTTGTTGCAGGTAAATTGTGGTGGACTCATCAAATCAAACTGTCCTCTGGCCCATGGCATGGCATTGGGCTGCACTCCTGGGATTCATTGACTGCCATCACAACAACAGTGGAGAAGCAAGCAGTCTTCATGCACCATGGATTCAGAAGCCAATATTGAGCTGGTTATTTGCCAACTGCTGCAGGAATATGGCCTGTTGGAAGAAACCTCTGTCAACAAACTGTACTGTGGTAATGGGCACAATTTTGCAGTTAGCCTGCTCTCAAAACTGTTCAACAGCATGGCCAAGAACAAGGTGATACTCTTGGCATCATTTGTTGAAGATGAACAGCATGTGTTATTCCTATCATAACTATGTTTTGAAGCTCAAAAGTCAGAAAAGACAACTGTTATCTATTGAATATGGACATTTGATATGTATTGTATTTCACATGTTCTTTGTCATTGAATGGAACCCATGTGACTGCTATGCATGTTTTTAGGATTTTAGAGTAAGTTGATATGTGTAGTTCATATGTGAATTGAAAACTGTCCACCCTGAGTCAATTTTGCCACTATTATTGGAAGTGCATTGTCAGACCAGGTTGGACACTTTGTGTTGTGGAGGCGGTCGTCCTCCCCAATTCTAGTGTCTATGGTCTTGTCTTGCAGTTTCTGTCCATGGCAGTTACTGTTCAGTCCGATCGTTTGACTGCTTCGAAAGTGGTCGGTTTTTGCGTCTGCTCACTTCCACAATGCTTTACTCACGATCATTGGCAGTGCTATGCCTCTGTGCTTTTATTGCAAATATGGAAGATAAAGTGAAAGGAGCACGCAGCTCCGTTGCTAAACTTCATGAGGATCAAATTCGTCTGTATCACGAATGTCTGAATAGGCGAGAATACCGACATAAGGAAGCGTCGTCTTTCTCCATTCATGCAGTAGTTGCATCTGTAGGTGAACGAGTCAGATTGCCTTGCTATGACTGGTAAGAAGAAAAGTTAGTCTTCTCTTCATTATCAGCTTTGTTCAATGTTCCATGAATGGGTGCTAATGCCATTGCTTTCAGCATGAACCCGACAAAAATTTACGATGATATGTCCATTCCCAATATCACTTGGCACTTCAACGGCAAAGGCCAGGTAGAAGCCAAGAGGATTCTTCCAGCTAAGGACAATTACTATCACATTCAACCACATAGCGGCGATCTATTCATAATGGGAGCTAGTCGCAATGAGACTGGCTTCTACTACTGTTCTGATTTGAGTACCAATCAACTGATAAGCGCTCACTTCTTAGATGCACTCATGATTGTGAATAAAACAACGAAATTGGTAAAAGAAATATTGCCATTTTTTCTTATTTACTTCGTGGAGAAACTTACATCCGTCGTATGTTTTATATGCACATAGGTGATTCCTGGAACAAAGGACATGCCCAAAAATCCTACCAGTATGAGCACAACAGATTTTGGACTTCGTGTGGAGATGGAAAAAGGAGAGTGGACAGACTGCGACAGATGTGGAGTGCTTGGAGAACGAAAGCAACTCGTCGAATGTCGTGTCGTAAAGGTAGGAAAGGACAGGTATAATGGTGCTCATCACCTGTTGGTGTAGGGTAATGTGGGGTAAACCCGGCCATCTACACCCCTTTGAACAGTCTCCTTCAGCACATGCTGAACCAAATTGCTCATTTGCAAGAGGAGAGGTGAAGGAATCGAGTGATACTTTTCTCAATCGGTCCATCGGTTGCTGAGATATGCAGCCCTGAAGCAAAGGTGGGCGGATTTTCCCATGGCCCAATTTACCCCACAGTACCCTACATTCGAACACTTCGTGCTACGTATTCATTCACCCTGCCTTCAGGTTCGTCCTGGCTGGACAGTGGACATCGGATTGTCGGTGGAGGATCCGCTTCGCATCTTCCATAACTTCTTCGCCTTCTTTCCCGAAGGTCTACCCTGCCAATCCAGCCTTCTTCCAGTGAACATTACGACAAAGCTTCGTAAGAAAAAGCTGATGCTGAAGTTGAGAGATATCATCAAGACATATTTTGAAGAAGTTAGGATTCAACCCTGCAATGTAAGCAAAAGTGTATGTGTATACTACGTACGTACGTACTGTACGTAAGGCCTGCATGTGCATACAGATGACAAACGCGTGCAAAAGGTCAAAGGAGAACCTACTGTATGTACTAATTACGTATTTTTCATCAGCAGATTTCTTGCCCTCCGCCGCCTGCGGCCCGTGTGATGAAAGACTTGAAAGACGATGGCACGGAAGTGATCTTGGGGAAAATCCAGCCCAATCAGTACACGGTGACAGAACCGAAGCCTCCGATTCGACAACCGGTGCTGCGAGAAGCGCGAAGAATGAGGAAAGGCCAAGCCATCATTCTGGACTGTCACCCGTAAAGCTTGGTATTTCATTGCTGTTGTTTGTTTATTGCCTTTATTTGGATGCTCAGTGTGCTGTTGGCGACAGCTTCAGGTACGAACCCGGAAGCAAGTACTGGGAGAAAGGCTTGAAAACGCTGGATTCACTGTATCTGCTGGAGAAATTTAAGCAACGGGTGATTCTGAACGCTAAGTTCGAGCTGATCTTGAAAAATTTGTCTGTCACTGACGCCGGAACTTACAGGTAAGTATGTTATAGTTATTACCGTACATAATGCTTGCGGCATATTTTTGTTTGTAGTATTTCCAACATTAGGCTATTTTGTACTTGCCAGAGCTCGTCATTTGTATTCATTTTGTAGTTGTTGGACGTGGGAAGGTCTTCTGTTGAAAGTAGTGCACCTGAGAGTGACGCAGCCGAGAATTATTAAGCAGATTGGTCGCATGGCTCTGCCTCTTCTACTGTTCGTAATGACCGTCGGCTCTTTTGTCTACATGGTCATTTCCTCAATGCTTTTCATCAGAAAAGTGAAACGCACAGACGGGGAAGAATCGTCGGAAAATAAATTATCAAAGGAGCGTTGAGTGGTTTGCATGAAAATAAGGCAAATTTGTACCAGACTGTAGAGTATACGTACGTATATACTGTATACATACTGTAATGTTTCGTGTATTGCCCCCCTCGAATATAGCCCCCCTCGTATATAGCCCCCCCCCTAATCGGTGCCTATCGTCATTTGTACTCGTATATAGCCCCATATCAAAGACCGCGAAAAACGACAGAAACGAAGGTTTTTACAGCTAAAAACAGCGTTTTCGACGTGTTTCTAGCCATAGGAGTTGATGGCGCATCATTTGGGGCAGTTTGGGATATTTTGGTTTTCACCCCTCTTGACCACTTCAGCAGAAATGGTCAGTCCTTGTCAAAAATGATAATTTTTGCGCAAGAGCAGCCTGTTTTAGACCACTTTAGCTTGTGTAAAGGCAAAATAAGCCATAAAAACGAGTTCAGGGAGTCAAATAACCTTACTTTGGTCACTAATGCAAAATGCCCTCTTATATACAATAGCCCCCTTTTGTATAGCCCCGCCTTGAATATAGCCCCCCTAATCGGGGCTTACCGATCATATAGCCCCAGGGGGCAGCAGGGGGCTATACACGAAACATTACAGTACGCAGTATTCAAATTTTGGCTCCACTGAAAACAATAATCATTATGCGATGATGGTAAAACTGTTTTATTGCTGTATCGAGATGCGAGAAACCCATGAGTTAATTTTATGCTACGCGTCACGATTCAATGCATTTTTCAGCGATTTCATTCCTCGATCGCCCCTATTATTAGCAGCGTTTCCGCCATGCGCCGTTCTATTCGTTTGCTAGCGCCATCTGTGTTATGTTTATAGCCGGGCCTCCCCCTCAGTTGCCCTCTCGCCAAAAACGAGAAGCTTACTCTAGCGAACTACCGCTTTCAAGGCACTTAGCAGCGCAAAAGTTATGCAAGCCGACCGAACCGCTATTTGAGCTCGAGTAATTACGCTCAAAAGCCGGGAAAAGAGGCGGGATATCCTGAAAATTGGCAAGCGCATTATCAACAAACTTCAGTAAGTTATGATGACGCTGTATGTAGTTGAGGAACCTTCCACGTGTGTATCTTTCCATGTGAACAAATGTGAACGTACGTACATACTGCGCATGTTCACACATGTATGTATGTATGTATGTATGTATGTATGTATCACTGGTGGGCACCCGGCTGTCGGCTCACAGCCAAACCGAGTAAAATCGAGTAAATTTACTCGGCAGTTTTGATACCTGAGTAAAAACGAGTAAACGTTACTCGGCTGGGACCTTACTCGAGTAAAGTTGTCCAAAATTTCCCGAGTACTCGAGTAAAATATAGCAGTCGTTTTCCAATTTTTCTCCTCATTGGAGGAAATTTCCGCGGCAAAATTAGCTTGCAACAACTTCTTTCTTTTGCGTTGTTCATGTCTTGTTGCGTGTTTTGTTTTGTTACATGCGAATTACAGTAAGAAAATTTGTGCAAACATAGATATCCTGATCACACAATTGTTACTCGAGTAATTTACAAGAGTAAAACTGGCTGAATAATGGCAAAAATGCCAAAATTAGTCCCAAAAATTCGAAAAACTTTACTCGAGTAAAATTTCAAAACTGGGTAAATTTACTCGCTCAATCTGTGAGTACCGAGTAAAAGTGGGTGGGTAAAGTAGGACCGGGTGAGTAATGAGTAAATTTACTCAGGCGAAAAAACTGCTGAGTACTCGAGTACGAGTACCCGAAATTTTTACTTGCCCACCAGTGGTATGTATGTATGTATGTATGTATGTATGTATGTATGTATGTATGTATGTATGTATGTATGTATGTATGTGTATGTATGTATGTATGTATGTATGTATGTATGTATGTATGTATGTATGTATGTATGTACGTATGTATGTATGTATGTATGTATTGTCGGAAAAGGCGAGATTATCTGTCGACCAGAACGTTCGTGTAGTAATCCACCGATCCACCGATATGCAATACGCAAACACCCACGCGCTTTTGTCTCCTCGGTGTATGTAGATGTACCTACCTACTATCTTTATGTACAAGGGCCGTTCTTCGAACAAACTTCCTGGTATAGCTACTTTCCCATCGACTCCGCATCGGATGTGGACTGTTGTACTGTACGGTACTGTATACGGCTCCCATGAGGACCGACTTTTATCTTCTTGGTTGATCAAGGCATGTGCTTGGCAAGCTTCCGTCTCCATCCCCCGTCAATGAAGTGCTAGCGAAGCGAACGGGGAAGTATGTAGAGGGCTGGAGGGGCAGCAGATGTTTTAGAGATCTGTTTTTTGTAGCGGATGGATGAAGATGCGAAGTCGTATTCGATTTGTTAGTTTTGGAATTGGATTTTTGTACGCGAACTTTCGAAAAGGAGAGAAATCCGCAACTGCAAGCTTCAGGCCTGTTCTCTTTTTCTCGAGTGCCAAATCTAATTCGGTCTCTCTTTAGCGGATAATGTCATGTGGATGAAGGATACGTATCGTCGATACAGTACCGTCTGTTGCGCACTTGTCACTAGCGTTGTTTACTTGATACTGTTACAAGTACTGAATTGTTGAAATACTTCAAAGAGAATTGCCATGGAGTCTTCGCGTCTGATACGGATCGGTTTGCAAGTGCTTGCATAATCGGTTACAGAATCTACCCTTGTGGAATTTTGAAGCTGATGAAAACAAAGCTGTCCTCAAAGGTGATCGAATGCCGCGAATTTGAACTACTGAACTGAACACCATTATTTGAGTTGTTCAAAACAGAGTAATAGCTGTAGGAAACTAAAATACCTATAGGCTTTCTCCCTTGTGCACTTATTTTCTTGTTCAAATGATGGAACGTACCGCTTTGCACCATTTTGCCGAAATTCAAAATAGTTTTTCCTGATTTTATGGCACGTAGGCGTTGTTCGGTTTGTACACGAAGTCTCTGCGGACAATGAGAGTAGAGCTTTTCAAGCTTGTTTACTGAAGTCTACTTAGCTTCAGAATTAGCATCCCTGGGGCGTTGCATTTATTTGGAAAGGATTAGGTACATTGATTTTGTCATCTTGACAATAATCCGCGCATTCTTCAATACATGTTATCTTGTTCGAGGAAAATGAAAACAAAGTCTTACCGTCATCTAGCGGTCCTAAAATAACTTCTCTCTCCGCTTTCTTATCTGTTTCTATGTTCAGCCGCCTTCTGTTTCTAAACATATAGTACGTACGCTGGAGCGTAATGTAATGTAACCTCACCTCGTTGATCTTAGGGAAGTCATAAAAAGCTGCAAAGAATAATTGGATACGGCGCGCTTCGGATTTTTTGTTTCGCTGATGGCGAGCTTCATAGAAGGTTACCAGAATATTTTTGTTTGTTTTCGAAGATATTATTAGTATCAATCACGAAGAAAATTCTGGATCAATATTGTGCATTATCCGCTCGAAATCAGCTGGCTATTTGTGATCCCTTTCTCATAGGTCCATTCAACTGCATCATGAGAAATGGATCGTACTCGTACTTACATGCATACTTACTGTACGTGGTGTAGACGGTTGGTAATGGAGTCTGTGGTCCCAGCTTTGGCCTACTAATTTTACGCACTACTTGTAGTTTGGGAGAGTCTGGAGAGAGATTGCAACAATTACAATGAAACCTCAACAAATCGTCTTCCTCGAATTTCAATGAATGAAACTTTCACTGACATCTTGCCGACTTCTTATCAGCTTTTGTGGACTCTTCATTCCTATTTCCCACACAAAAGCCGCCCACGATATTCTATTTCAGGACTTTGAATGCCAAATTTAGCACCAATTGCTTTGCAGTTACATCCCTGCCCTATCATCATTCCCTCGGGTGTCTGTACTAGTAGTCCCTTGAGTAGCCGAGCTATTTTGCAACTGACAACTTTCGATTGGCTTTGACTTTGCTTTTACTGCCTGTCGTACACATTCCTCGAACTCGAAAACATCCTGTCCCAGGCTGATAAAGCATTAATTTCCTGTTCTACTGATCACTATCAAGATGCAGAAATCTACTGCTGCCAGCGGTTGGAGCAATTTCAGCGCTGGTCTACTGTCACATCCCTTCGGAGGCACTGCCAACTTCTCTCGCATTATGGAGGAGCCGGGAAGTCGGCATTTGGGCGGCGGAGAGACGCTCTACTATGCAGAAATCGTATTCCTCATCATCCTCGGACTTTTTGGCATTCCTCTCAACCTGGCGGCGCTTTTGCGACTGGTCAAGGCGCTGAAAACGAGACGGAGACGTAAGAAGCAGCTCCAGTACTTACGTAACAGTGCCTTTTCAACCTTTACCGTATTTACCAGTGGGGCTATGCAAAAATTGAGAGGTCCTATATGGGGCTATGCATAGGGGGGCTATGCATGGGGGGGCTATGCATGGGACATTTTTTATGTTTTTGAGAGGTGCGCAGAGGCATATTTTTTAGGTCAAAAGCACGTGTTTTAGGGCATAATCGAGGTCAAAACAGGGTTATTCAGGTACAATACACCCCCAAGCAGGCTTGTAGGCATCTTACCTTGGTGTGGGAGTGGCTATGGGTAGCTTATGACCAGCTTATGAAGGTAGCTTCAGGTACTCTACAGTACATATGGGGCTATGCATGGGGGGGCTATGCATTGGGCACTTTTTATGTTTTGCCAATATGGGGCTATGCATAGGGGGGGCTATGCATTGGGGCTATGCACCGGTAAATACGGTATGTCGTTCATGGAAACGCAGGGGTAGGGAGAAGCAGGTGCAGGGTACACGTGTACGATACATATACACAAGCAGCATGTTGTAGTACGGTAAGCTGCTGGAACTTGGCCGATCTTAAACATTGTGCATCGTCGTCGTTTCGTTTTTTTCATTCTGCAGAGAGCCGCTGCAGTTTGGAATCGGTTCCCTCGACGACGGCGCGCACATCCGCGCGCCGCATTCTGCACCTGAGTCTCAGCCTCACCCTGGCCAATCTCCTCATCCTGCTGCTGTACTGCGCCGGCTACACCACCTGGATGCTCACCTACTACTGGCAGGGTGGACGGGTGGGCTGCAAGGCTTTCGCCTTCTTCACCGCCTTCGGCTTTCACCTCTGCTCCAACATCATCGTCATCGTCGCCTTGGACATGTGGTACTGCATCAGTCGACCGCTGCAGAATCGAACCGGGGACGGATGCGGCCAGATGGACCGCAACGCTGGAGCCAACAGGGTCAAGTGGTGGATCGTCGTGGGTTGGCTGGCGGCGGCTTTCTGTTCCACGCCCCATCTCTGGGTCTGGGACCAAGTCCAGGTGCCCCCGGAAGCTCTGAGATCCGTGGATCTGCGCGATGTGCCCCTGGAGCACTTCCAGTGCGTACTGAGACTCTTCGACAACGTTCAACTGATGGCCATCTACCAGCTGACCCACATCCTCGCCATCTTCTACATTCCACTGCTACTCATCATCATCTCGTACAGTGGCATTGGAATCACGATATTCAGGTAAGTCGATCACCGCCAATTCAACAAAATGCACATACGTAAAGTACCTGTACTAGTACCTGTATCTTTTGACCAGATCACCAGCTGTACAGTAGCTCAGCTAAAACGGAAAAAAGCTTAGTGTTCGACTTCATCCTTTTGCACTTTTCAGCCCAATACACAGCCTTTGTTTTCAGAGAAATGGAACGTCACGAAGCTTTGACGGCAACCACCGGCAGTAGCGATTGCCGTCGTCGTCTTTCGTCCGAAGTCTCCAGTTCCGCTCGCAACGTCAAGCACAAGTTCCTCCGTGTCACCGCAACCATCATTCTTTCCTACGTCCTCTGCTGGCTGCCCTACCAAATCCTGGCCCTGTGGAGCACCGTCTGCCTTCTCCTGTACGATGCCAACGGTGAGCATGGGGGTGGCGGCTCCTGTTCCTCTCTAGTGGCACCGGGGAGGTGGGAATGGCTGGTGGACATCATAGTGGCCAATTCCTGTCTCAATCCACTCCTGTACCGATTCAAGACGGAATCGGAGCCGGCGGAGCAAACCTACTACTACAACTGCAACAAAAGCAGCAGCACCAACACTAACAACACCGCTGTACATGGCGGCCATCATATCAAATGTCACGTGAGTATGAGCACCGAGGAACGCCTGAATTTGCTTCGCGGAGGAGCGAAACAGAAGAAGAACTTGATGCTGCAGCAGGGTCCGCGTCGTGGGTCGTGTTTGGCAAAAATCACGAATAACCATCAGAATCATCAGTTTCTCACCGTGGATTTCGGCTTGGGAGCGGATAGAAAGCGATCAGCTTCGTCTATTTCAACAGAGGCATTCAGTCGCATTCAAGAACTGAGCGAAATCCATCTGAGCAATTCCGATTTGACAAAATGTTAGCGATTGTCACGGTACGTACCATAGGTAAGACGTGCATATGTAGCGGCAGAAATAATGATGAGCTTTTCCATGCTGTAAACATTCATGCTTGCGAACTGTATGTATTTTTATCTGCGCGGTAGAAAAGTAAAGTCAAGGTGTCCTGCTATCATTGCGGTTTGAAATACTAGTAGTATACAATACAGCACCACCAGCAACACAATAAAAAAATGCGAAAAAAATTGAATTGACTCTCGTTTGTCATCTTTTTTTTAGTCTACTAGTGTGTTTTTTTTTCCTGCAGTGCTTGGTCGGTTCTTCCTTCTGCTCTTTTTGTTCCGTCTACCAGGCTCCAACACTTAACGATGGTTTTTCTTTTTGGGATGCGGCGGCAACTGGGTTCCATCATTTTCTTCTTGGTTTTCCTACTCACAGTCCTCATTCCAACGGCACAAGCGGCATCGACGGATAACTCGACCAAGTTCAAGCACGCTACCAGCAGCACAACCACATCTACAACAGCAGCAACCACACCAAACGACAACCACACCAACCAGCACAACAGGAAAAAAACAGCAGCCACACCGTCAGCAACTGCAACGAATACAGTGCTTGCCAGTACAACAGAGACTACAAGAACAGCAACTACTGTGGAGCCGGAGCCCAACGTCACGACATCAACTCATGACAACTTCACAACTACTCATACTCCAAGTTCCGGCCCAAACGCAACTACAACTACAATCACAAAGACGACAGCTGGCACAGATTCATCAACATCAAGCACTTCGACTACTTCCCCACCAACTACCACCGCAAGCACACCAACGGCAAGTACCTCTACTGCAACAACAAGCACAACTACCTCCAAGACTTCTACTAGAACTGAGACCAGAACGACAACGGCAACGGACGCGAAAGGCGAAGTGCCTCCAATCGACAAGCCGAAAGGCAAAGTGGGCAGCTGGGTCTGGATACTAATCTCCTGTCTGTCTCTACTCGTGATTGTAGTGGCTGTGGGCGGTGGCGGCTTCCTCATGTACAGGTGGAAGAAGCAAGGGGATAAGGAGGCGGCGGAACAACAGAAGTCGTCAACCCTGAACATCACGATGAGGCATCCTTCACCCGGCTCCGACGACAAGAAGACCAGCGGTAACTCAGCGGAAGCAGACCCGTTTGCTCAGATGAAGATGTGGCGACAGGCACCGAAGCCAGCTGTTGATCCGAACGTCGGAATGAGAAGGGTAAGAAAATAAAATACCAGTATACTGTTACGTGCCGCGTTCCGTATGGCGATAGCCGGGCCCCGAAGGGGGGGGGGGAGAAATAGGACCGAACAGGAATCGAACCCGCTACCCTCGGTCACAGCTGTGGACTTAGGCAGACGACCACGTGCCGGTCCAAGGACAGATGGTTAACCTCGCCTTACATACATACCAGAACTGGTTTACGTATGTATGTACACTACTGGCCTCGGACGCTATTGCCATACGTACGCAGTACGTAACAATACGGTACATACTTTCATAGATTGCCGACCCGACGTATCCCGCACTGTATCTTTGGTTACGCCGCATTTTTCCATTTTTCACAAAAGCTAAAAAAATGTCATGGCCTTCGTTTTCCAGGTGCACAAAGGCGAGATCGTGATGATGACAGCGCCGGAACTGTCGGATACGTTCAGCACATCAGCAGTGGACGAAGAGAGCAGCACGAAGAAGTGGCCAGCGGTCAAGATTGACTCGGAGGTTGCGGTAGTGGACATCTCCATGATGGATTCGACCAGGGACGCTCCCATCAGTCAGATTGCCAGGAACATCGAGAGACAAGCGGAGCTGCAGGCACTGGTGATGGCTGCCGCAAAGGCCGGGGGTAGCGGACAGCCGAAAAAAGCTGGGGGTAGCGCAGAGCCGAAAAGAGCAAGCTCGGAGGAGAAGGCGAAGACGAAACAGTCGAGTGATGAGGCACTTAGCCCAACTGACACTAATTGATACGTACTGTACTTTATCGCTGTATCTGTTGCTCGTAGCCGCATGTATACAAACTACTGACTCACTCACTGGTATAAAGATGCGTACGTAACGATATGTACATGCGTTATCATATCAGTACAGCACGACAGTGTACGTACGTACATACATATGTGGTCCGTCGGCCGTTTCGTTTCGGGTCAACGGTCCAGCGTTTTTTTTTTTTTTTTTTTTCTTTTTTTTTTTGTTCTGTTTTTTTTTTTCTTTTCTTTCCTTCTAATAATATTGTCCCCTCTTCTTCTTTACACACCTTCACAATTGTGCAATTTTATTGCGTGTAGGTACAGTATGGCCAAAACTATTTTTGGTACGGCTAACAGTCACTTTAGACGAGAGCAACACTTCTTTCAAAAGCACCAAAAGCAAGAACATGCACAATGAGGAAAACAAACTTTGCATTGCATATACATACGTATTACTTACGCCACAATAATATCGCCAATTTTTGAGCACAACAGAAAACACCAAGATAACAAAAGAAATGTATGAGATTGCTGCCGCTAGAAGAGTAAGGTACGTAAGAGCAGCCGTCTCCTTTTCACTTTCCTCCTCCTTCCCTTTCTCCTTCTGCCTCTCCGTCTTTGTCGCCAGTTCCTTGCCAGTTTCTCTATCCCGCTGCAGGGTACCACGTTCTGTCCTCCTACCCTCTGCTCCTGGAAGTTGATATCTTTGCCGTCGAAGCGAAGCTGGCCTATGCAGCCGACGAAGTTCTTCTTGTGCTTGCCGAATGTGGAATCTTCCAGCTCTGGTACACCTCCTGAATGTACGTACGAAGCAATAGTCCCAAATTCCACAGGTCAACTTAGTGATTGAACACAACATATACATAAGGCGCACCGTTTTGGTGTTTGTGCGCCATTACCTATGAAGTAATTGCCATCGCTATTGAGCAATTCCAGAATTCCTTCTGAGCTTCCAACCACTGCATCCATGTCATCAACAATCAACTGACCTTTCTTACCTCGTCTGCAATAATAAACAGGGCGCATAATGCCACGAGGATTTTAAAGGCGGGGGGTAACGTTAGGGTTCCAGCTAGAATTTTCAAAAATGCACACCACCATTGAATAGAGAATTTTTTTCTGCCCATATGCGTCATATGTCAAAAAGTTGTAGCTATGACCGTTTTTGAGTAACATAGGGTTTTCGATGTCACGTTCCCATAGCTGTGGACTATTGAAATCCCATAGTTGCGTTTTACTACCAATCATCGTGATTGCGCAGTTTATGTTCACGCTCTTGTGGACCATGATGAAAGGACTATGATCATTCCTATGCTGAAGTCGAATGAAAGATGGTAGAAAAACAGAGTTCAGGGTCAGCTGGAGCTGTCCATACCCCTTGTTCATAAACTGCGCCATCAACACGACAGACAGCAAAAACGCAACTATGGGATTTCAATAGTCCACAGCTATGGGAAAGTGACATCGAAAACCCTATGTTACTCAAAAACGGTCATAGCTACAACTTTTTGACATATGACGCATATGGGCAGAAAAAAATTCTCTATTCAATGGTGGTGTGCATTTTTGAAAATTCTTGCTGGAACCCTAACGTTACCCCCCGCCTTTAAAAGTCACCACAAAACGCAAAAGCATCTTACGCCACAAATGATGGATATGCCCGAATCATAACATACAGTAAACGCACAGCCAGTAGTGCATACGCCCGCAGCGCAGCATAGGGCATGGCTTATTAGCTACCGTCGCCGTTCGCTATGTGAATCCCTTATTTATTACCTGACAAGTTTCACAGTGTGTTTCTTTCCATCATTGACTTTCTGCGTTGTCATCAGTTCAGACGGACCGCCACCCAACTCGTAGCTGCAATGCAGAATCAAACAATTATTCGTAGCGTACGTAACGTATACGTACTTGTTATTCATTGTACTGCCTATATACGTATTGCAAAGCGTACATACAACAGTACGTACCTACGTAGGTCTACAGCTGTGTACGTACTGCAAAGCATACATACAGTACGTATCTCTGCAGTACGTGTTTGTTCATCCTCACCTAAACTCCAGCTGTCCATCCGGCGTGAGGCCGAGTGTCAAGTAGTCTTTATCCGCGGCCAGTTCGCTTTCTTTCATGCTCTGCCATAGAATCACACCTCCGTCCTCCGCCGTGGTACTGAAGGAGAGCTGGATGATCTCCTCCTCCTCTGCGGAGCTGTGCACCAGCAGATCTGCGCCCAACTCCACCCACGAATCCCCGTTGAAGTAGCCGTGACTCAGCACTGGCTTGGCTGAACAACAGTGAGAAAGAACAGTGCACTAATTCCTACTGACTGCCTGCAGGGGATAGTATGCATTGTAAAGTGTAGTGTATTTACCCGCTGGCGACATAAAATACCATGGCCGGTATCATTGAATACCTACATACCGTACGTACTCGATCTACTGGAATCGAACACTGGAATTTCAGGGACAAAATTTCAACAGCTAGCTAAAAATTCGGCTAGCTTATTTCGAAGTGGGAAAAACTTATCAATGTATTTTTCGATATCGGATTGTACACAACGTCAAACTTTACAGTATTTGAACTCCTTGCGTGCTGCCTATTTATTTACACCTCCCCTGTTCGGGGTAGTAGGCGACTGTAATGATTCGTATATAACCCCATGGGGTTGTCAAAAAATTAGTGGCCAATTTGGGGGTTATATACGATGGGGGTTATACACGAGTCATTACAGTACATACCTATGTCGCATGCTTTGCCATCCCATCCTACTTCGCACTCGCATTCGGTGTGCGTCTCGTTCACGGTTACACATTTGCCATGCTCTCCGCAGTAGGTATCAGGCCTGGCCTTGCATAAGTCCACTGGCTTCTCGCACGGGCGATCTACATGCAAATTCAATTAGAAAGAGTGAATCAGAAGATATGATATGCAACATTTGCAAGGTCGATAGAGAAGGATATTCTGCGTAAAACCGTCTATGCAACCGCAAAGTTTTCGAGTTTCACTCGACTCATTCATACGTAGCAAGGGTGAAGTGTACGTACATAGGAACAATCTACTGCATGTATGTATACGTAGGTACCGTTGGGACATTCGCACACGTATCCTCCGTCTTCCGTGTTGATGCAAGTGGCACCTTCACTACACGGATTGACTGCACACGCATCCAACACTGGACACGAGCCCACGTTGGCCCCATCCACAGCAGAAGAAACCAGATCCACAGAGGTATCAGCTATCTCCACCTAGAACAAAATTCTACTAATATCCGCACTGTACATACCATAAAGCGGACGTGAGGAGTAAGACGAGACTTCATCGATCATTTTAAAAAATGCACCGAAGCGACGAAAAATGCGACGAAGCGACAGAAACGCTGCATGAACGCCTAGAGCACGCACGCCTTGGATGAATATAGGAATACATGGAAAAGAACAAACAGGAAATTCAAATTCTGGCAGGTCCGGTTTTCAAGAAAAAGGCTGTTTCAACAAGTGCGGCAACGACATTGGGTGTTTGCGATGGAACAAATAAGCTGAGTAACTAATGTTGGGCTTGATGGAAGGAGGCATGAAAGTAGAAGTTATTCTGCAAAATTCTGTGTTGATAACTCTTGTTGCGTGCGAAAAAAACGGAAAAATTTGCGCAGCGAAAATAAGAAAAGTGTTTCGTTTTTAAACCGCTAGAGGCGTGGTGATCGATGAAGTCTTATTCATGTCCTTGAGTTTACCATACGTAGGCAACATTTACGATACCATCCCACACACGGGCTGACTAAAACGCCAACGGAAGCCTTTCGGGCTGAATGCAGTGTTGCCAGGTTCTCAGGAGACAAAAGCGCGGAGCGTTCGTGGTTTTGCTCCAAACGTCTATGGAGCTGTAAAAGCGACGACGGGGGGGGGGGGGGGGGGGGGGGGGGGGCTGGAAGGCATTGGAGTTGTCCACCAACTTTTTACTCCTCTATACAACATAAATAAGCATGACAACACACACAGCACAGCACTGAAACAGCACAGCACACACACTTTTCCACACTCAAAAAAGTTGGCCCGTACACTCGTGGTGGTCAAGAAATTTTCATCAATTTTCATCATATCAGAAAAAAATTGTCTCCCCTATGGCCACACCTCCAAAAGCTCCAGAAAAGCTCCAAAAGCGCTAAGTCAAATTTTTTGCTCCAAAGGGGGGTCAAAATGCTCCAAAGTTGGAGCAAACGCTCCAAAACTGGCAACACTGGCTGAATGGATAAGGTCGCAAATCAATTTTCCTTACACAGCGTGGCGCTTTTTGTAAAAAAATAAATACTGCCTGCCCTCGATTTCGTCCCTTCCTACGAGTTTCCAGAAAGTGAGGACAGGCGGGGAGGCGGTATTGATTACTTATCTTCATAGCTAAAAAATGTGCATAAAAACAAAGGAAAAAACAACAAAAAGCGCCACGCTGTGTAAGGAAAATATCCCAGAACTCCAAGCGACCGTTCAATAATCTTCGAAGGCAGTTCAGACTTTCTTCAGGCAAAGATGAAAAAAGCAGCGAAAGCAAGCAAGCAAGCAAGCACCTTCTTTTTCCTTGCTTACAGGAGTAGTGATGCATCCTTGAAAGCTCCTGGAAAACTGGAACTCCTCCGGCAGAGCCATGCCGTGCGCCAGGCCGCCAAAGTACAGATGCGTCTCCAGGTTGAGATCGGTCAAGTCGCCGCTGGTGCTCCCCTGCACCGTGTATCTGCCGGATCCCAGGCTCAGCCTGCCCTTCTGCGCCTCTCGAGACGCCGTCACTTCCTGCCATTCATTCTTCTCCAGCGGCTGATCACTCTTGATCATTACCGGGCCTACAGTGCAATATTAATCGATAATAGGCTACGTGTGTACGAATTTTTGTTAAAGTCAAGGGATCACCTAACATCGCCTTCGAATTTCAAATTCAAACCCATCCTATCAAAAACTATATTTTTATTCGAGTCTTTTGCAAAAAACCGCCTTTCAAAATTCCTATCCGTTCTCGAATTATTCGATGATAAATGTTGCACATTTTCAGTACTGAAGGCGACGTAGGTATACGTTACGGTATGTGTTTCCGTGGCTAGTGAAAAGGGTAGAATTGTAAATGCAGCACACTGGCTGCATGGACTGTGGTCCGGACCGTCGGGAACATTTTTTCAGGCTCCCCAGAGGTAGAGTAGAAGTCCCAAAAGCAAAAACAGGAACAAAGGCGCTGTATTTCCAACTAACCCTTTTCAAAACTGACTTACCGTAACGTATACCTACGTCGCCTTCAGTGCTGAAAATTGGCATCCTTTTTCATCGAATATAACTCGAGAACGGATGCAAATTTTGAAAAGCGGTTTTTTGCAAAAGACTCGAATAAAAATATAGTTTTTGATAGGTTGGGTTTGAATTTGAAATTCGAAGGCGATGTTAGGTGATCCCTTGACTTTAATCGATAATAGAACAGACGACTTGCAAGCAAGCCCTCGCTTTCTTTTGGAAGTTGCACCATTCTGTCAGCCTGCTTATAAGGTAAAAGCTCGCTATATGAGGCGTAGAAGCACATGTAGACCTACAGTACAGTACCTCCGCCAAGATCGAAAGAAAAGACGAGACTTCCTTCGGAAATTGCGAGACCGATGAAATCTCCAGTGCCGTCAGCGTGCGCCGCGCTGTAGAATAACAACGAATCATCCAAGCTCTCGGGTCGAATGCGAAGAGTTATCTACAAAGGATCAATTAGGTAAAGTATAGAACAGAGCAAAGACTAGTATCCACCATATGCAGTAAGGCAGGGTTGGTCGATGACGACCCCGCGGCATTTAGTGAAAGTTTGGATCAGTGCCTGCGGGGTCGTCGACCTTGTTCAATTATCTGGGAGCGGAAAAGGAGCGAGTGAAAAGAAGAATTGACGACAAATGACGTCGACGACTCCGCAGACACCGATCCAAACACCAAATGCCGCGGGGTCGCCATCGACCAACCCAATAGTACTGCATATGGCGGATAGAACAGAGCAAGGACTGGTATACGTACGTACGTACTTACCTACATTGTAGCTACGTACCTCGGAGCTGGCCCGCATACTGGGCCTTACGATGGCCAAGTACGAGTGTTTGCCGTCGAAATACGGGCCATTCGATATGATCAAAGGTTGATTACAATGTTCCCCAGTGGAATTCATTGGACAGAGACAGTAGTAGCCAGTGGCCTCATCGGGCAGACAAGTGCCTCTTCCACAAGTGATCCCTAACACAAACACAAAGTGCAACAAGTGAACACACAGAACACATTGGGTCTACTCTACCTGGACCCGGCCAAAACCGAGTCCAAGTTTTTTTCCCACCCAAGCTCTGTATTGGGCTGAGTACGAGAGCACTCAGCTGTATTGTTGCTCATGAGTTGGACGGCAGGAAAGCTAAAGTTGTCGGTGATTTTCATCTGTCCCGTTTACCCCACCGCACCCTACCTGCGCGCAAATGATATAGGGTACTGTGGGGTAACCCTGGACACGGGGTAAACCCGGACATCTAAGCTAAGCTTTTCTGAACTTGCCGCTTCAGCAAATGAAGAGCATGGTAGCTCATTTGAAAGAGAAGAGTTCGAGGAATCGATTGGTAGAATACTTGTCTCAATCAGTTGTATGGTTGCTGAGATAAACCCCCGTGTCCGGGTTTACCCCATAGTACCCTACCAATACCTGGAATGCATCCTGCCCTTTCGCAGTGTTCCCCCAGCCACCCGGCGCCGCAGAAGCATCTGTATCCTTTGGTCTCGTGAGCAGGCACGCATGTGCCGAGATTAAGACAGGGTGTCTCCGCGCACACATCCGCCAAGCGGACATCGTCCAGCGACTTCTTCGCTTCGCCCAAATTGACCAGCTCCCCGTTCACAACATACCTACTGATCACACCTAGAAATAGCGAACAAACCTGGAATGTATGGTGTAGGATAGACCGGATGTACGTACGTACTTACAGTACCCACCTTCAAATCCTTCTCTAAATCCAACCGTATTGTAGCCGAGAACAGATCGGTTCTTGACCCCGCCGAGAAACACGGATTCCCCGAGACTCAATTGGCTCATGGCGCCCTCAGCCTCCGCAGATGTGATGTCATCTTCGTTCACCGTCAAGGTTCCTGTCCATCAATAAAGCAATAACTTCAACAATCCTTATCAACAATGTCATTCCTACCTCTACCTGGACTTACGTATGTACAATAGAACCGGTCAATGACAATTTTATCTTCCGCTTTTACCTCTCTTTCCGTCGCGTTCAAAGCGGACCGTATGCCAGATTCCCACCGGCAGAGAATCAGCTGCTTCGATTTCTGTGGTCTGGGCACCAAGATTGTATCGGTATACTACCTTGCCATCTCTCAGGCCAACCGATACAAAGTCACTGGCAGCACCATGCGATGGAGCGTAGAAAAAGATTCCTTCAACAAAACGACCGCACCATTAAGGGAACTAATCATGAATGAACGGAAGGGATGCAAAGGTCAAACCGTTGGAAGACTCGGGCTTGAAGGTAATTTCGATATCGAATTGTTCCACGGCAGCTCTTGGCAGTGGTTGCAGCTCCATGTAACCCTGAGGTTCGAAATAAGGTACGAAATCTGAAAAAAAGAGTAAAATGGAACAGTTGCCTTGTCGCGACTGGGTTAGTCGATAGCGACCCCGCGGTATTTAGTAGTGTAAGTTTGGATCTGGTGCCTGCGGGGCCGTCGACGTCATTTTTTGTCAATTCTTCTTTTCACTCGCTTCTTTTTCGCTCCCAGATGACTGAACAACGATGACATCCCCGTCGGTACCTATCTAAACTTACTGAATACCGTGGGGTTGCTATCGACCAACCCCATCGCGACAACGCAACTGGACCATAGTAGTGTACCACTGTACCAGCGCGTGGGGCTGTGGTCCACAAATTTACCAGTAGGTGAAGGGGTCAAGCAGCATACTGACTGACTGACTGACCTGTGACATTGAGCGGAACTTTGAGCCTAGCCAATGGTCTCTCATCTTGATAGATGGTGCAGACGTAGGTTCCAGCATCCTCCTTCATCACATTATTGAGGATGAGAATGCCTTTGTACTGGGTGGAAGCATCAGGTAACAGACCATCGTCTTTTTCCCAGGCAATGCGAAATCCATCATCACCCACCATCTCCACTGGACAAACCAGGTTGACCTAAGATGAGTAGCTACTAAATGCAGGGCGTACCACGTACATACACATACTGTAGCCAGGAAATAAATAATGTAGCCAAGCAAACAAACGTACACGTACTTTAGTACTGATGGCAGCTTTGTTGGGCTCTCCATTGACGATGACACTTTTCTCGCCAGTACTTGACGCTTCTGCAACACAGCATCCATAAAGTACGAATTAAAATAAACAATCACCATGATACACTACTTACTAGTACGTACCTATATACCGCACATTTGGAACTTGCGTAATTGATTGAATATTTTCAACTTTTCAGTACCCGTCTCCGGTAAAGAGTGACCAACTCAAACGGTTACCAACCACATGCATTTTCCAAAATCCAGCCATCCAAATATTTATTGGCTAAACAGCGAATACCAATCAATACGGATCATGCTATTAGACCATGCACTCCATCTAATGAGCCATTCATTCAAATTCCGCTACCATGAAATATCGCTTGCAAAAGTAGAACAGTAGCATTCAACGCCAGCTGATATGGCACATTCAACTCACAAATACAAATTATTATCAAAACAATCACTACCGTATTGACTCACACCAGCTTGACATGATAGTCATTCACAACTTCTAGAAACTATGTTTTTAGGACAGGGACATTTTGCTAATAATATATGTACGCAAAGGTTAGCACCCATGGTCAATCAAAGCACGTTCCGGAAAAACTTGCCGCAATGTACGAACGTAAACGTACACACTACCGAATACTAATCTAATCTACGTAAGGGCAGTTTTGCCACGACATGGCAGTGTCAAAATGAAAAGGGGTGAATGCTCACTATAATAGTACACTTCTCGAAACCACTACAGGTATGGCAAGACAACAAAACAACCCGCAATGAAAGAATGCAAATTCGACTATAACTTATGTGAACTGAAAGCAATCTTTCCACAAACGCGCCGTGCATACAAGACAAACTCATGGTATGCACTGCATTCCAACCAAAACGCACTCAATCAAGTAAAACAAAATCCAAAAGTTCCAGCAGTGCACACAAGTTCCAAAACACACCCATAACCACCACCAAATGCTACAACCCTCCAAGCATCGCTATATACGTATAAACCAAAAACTAGCAACAAAAACGTCTAAAACGATTTACCATTAAACAAAAACAAATAATCATACGTATTTCCCGTTGCTAAATGTCAATGATTGTGCGGCTTTTGGTCATGCATGCAGTGGTCAGTTTTATATTAGTTTTCACTCAGTGAGTAGAAAACCAGGGGCCCACTCGGGGCTTCTTGCGACGTCGCCGAACTCTCGAGATGGAATTTGCATGCTGTGATGCTGTCAAAATGATTCTGTGATGTGCGAAAGGGGGCGCTAGAGTCGTGGGAAGTTCGCGCCGGTTTTTGGCCGGCATGTCACCGTCGTCTATTAAATTCGCATCATCATCCGTACTTCGCGGATTGAACACGGCGTTCACGTAGAGCTCGCCGATTTTCGTCACGGCAACGCAAATATAGGTGTCCGCATCCTCCGCCGTCACACCACGCAACGTCAGAACATTCTCTTCCACCTGCAAGTGCACATATGTACCATCCGTTACTTTCAAGCTTTTAGCTGGTGTCCCTGTGCCTAAGCAGAACTGCTGATGAGTGACTATAGGCATAGGGTACTATGCAGTAAACCCGGCTACCTAAGCGCCTTTGAACTTGCTGTTTCAGCAAATGATGAACCGATTAGCTCATTTGAAAGAGGAGAGTTCAAGGAACCGATTGATAAAATATTTGTCTCAATCGGTCCATTGGTTGCTTACATACGTACTGTAGGTAAGCTTAGGTGGCCGAACTTTCCCATGGCCGGGTTTACCCCATAGTACCCTAATAGTACCTCCGCGTTGGATGGAAGCGCTTTTCCACTCTGCCTCTTCCAAGTGAATACTGCCGTGTCATCTCCCTGTACAGTACAAGTGAGGGTCACATCCTCGCCCAGCCTTGCCCGCTCGTTTGAAGTCGTCAGGAATATACTCGTGGATCCCAGACCATCTGTAAGCATGCATGCCACATTTTTCTATGGCATACGTACTCTTGCTCGTCCGTGTTCTGTGCACATCGGTACAGCACAGGCAAGTTTGTGGTATGAAATGGACGCTACTATCTTACCATCCAACTCAGCCTCAATGTAGCCGAAAGCATTTCTACCGTCCCCCATGTCGACTTTGCACTCGTAGTTGCCCAAGTCATCAGTGTCAAAGTCAGGGATTCTACAACATTACATTCCACAATCTTCACCATACCAGCCGCGATCGACAAATCAACATACTTACCTGTGGTTGGTCTACTGTACCTAAGCTTGTTGCCGATAACTTCCGCTTTTCTCGACAACTGTCCTCCATCTTTCGTAAATTCCACCTTGGCTCCAGGGATGTGGTACACTGGACATGTCAAGTTGACGGTTTTGCCCAACTCAGCAGGATGCCGACTTCGACCTACAAGAAGAACGGTGAATCATTTCTGCTTCGACAACTATTCGTTCCTCATACGTAGCCAAGCCACATAGCAACACGAAGCGATAGGGTGAGAATAGGTGTACAGTATAGGTAGGCTACATATACTGTACTTTTGAGATGTAAGACAAATGAAATCGGTACATTTCCAGAAAAGAAGCAAAGGTTGGAAGAGAGGAATAACAGCAACCAAACAGTACAGTACAGTCCAACCAGCAAGAGTTGTCACCAAACTTTTGCCCGTGCTGCGTACTTTAACCCCCTTCGTAATCCCAGGCGTCCGCCTGTCCGTAGCCACCCGGCAAACCCCGTCCGTAGACGGAGCAAACCCCGTCTTCCACCCCGTGTCTACAGACGGGGTTTGCCGGGCGGCTACGGACAGGCGGACGCCTGGGATTACGAAGGGGGTTAAGCCCAAAGACTACACTAGCTGGGCGGACAATAACAACCACACCAGACATACATACATACTTGAACTGCGATAGGACACTAAGACTGCCACAGTCTGACTGCCGATCTCATCTCCGTCAGGTCCGGTGGCTTCGCAGGTATAAAGACCAGTGTCCGTGCTGCCGTTAATTCTGTCGATATTCAGTAGGCCGTCAACGCTTTTACGCTCCTGTGTAATACCCTTGTTGTTCACGTGATACCAAGCGAAGGAGGTGATACCATTGTAGTCATCTGCAAAGACAAGGACACAGACATGGAAGAAGGAAAGTCGGACAGGAAAGGAACAGTGGACGATTTTGCACGGGATGTACACTGATTTTACACATACTGTAAAGCTAAACGCGAAACACGCTGTGAAATCTACTGTACAACAAGTGATAAATCTGTGTTATGTGCTTCACGTACATTGTGTAGCATCAACGCTAATAGTGATGAATGACAGGGTCACATTGATATTCCCGGTGTTACAGCATACAGTCATAGAACTTTACACCTCACCTTTGCAGTAGTATTAGACAGAAAGACCCAGAAAGCAAAGAGTGCATGCCCAGGTCGATTAGAAAACAAACATACAAACAACCACATCACACAAAATGAAAGCAATAAAAACAGAGCGAAAAGCGGGGCAGGGCAAAAGGGGATAGAGGTCGGTGTACGTACGCGAACGCTGCAAGACAGCTGCCAAGCCACTACGGCGCCTGTGAGCCATCATGGGGCTTCTACCGGATAGATCGCTGGTTGGAGTGCTCGTAACCAATGTGACCTCAGTGCCGGCGCACGTGTACACGCCCGCATTCTCGTGTCGCATCACCGGAATCGTCAGGTACGGACCGCCGGTGTAATTCGGAATGCGCAGCAGCCGACCGTAACGAAGAAAGGTCCACGACGAGCCTGTGCGAGAGTATACCAGAGCACGTGAGAGCGTCTTTTAGTAGTGTACGTACGGACCAACGTCTATTCGCTGCCTGCGCTAAAAAATTATGGGTAGTCGGGGTCGCAAGATATGGGAGTCATTATGGGTAGTCGGTCGCTCTTGTTCTTCAGTGAGTTTTTCGATCCGTGCCTGGGTCAGCTCGCGACCACTCATAATTCTTAGCGCAAGTAGCGAATACAATACCACAACCACTACCACCACCGCACCCACAAGCTAGCGCACCGCTACAACATTCAAGTGTGCAATCTTGAAGGCCGGCTATCAGTTGCAGCTCCTGAAAATGGGAGATGCACAGCACACCCGCACTCTTCACATGCCGCTGAATAAATTGTGTACGAACAATGTACTGTACGCCAAACTTCCGTAAGATACATAAACGAAAAGTTCTGATGCGTGCACGATGTCATGTCACACTGCAAACACGTGTCCACGATGTATGGTATGCCATAAAAACCTGAGGAAATTCGTACATCCTACTTCGGTGAAGACCCATTGAAAATAACCGGGCGTTGTCTATGCGCCGCGTGCAAAGTACGGCGCGCGCGCGTAGACAGTTGCGAAATGCGCGCCAAATTCTAGTCCGCTTCTTTCGCAACTGTCCACACGCGCGCGCCGTACTTTGCACGCGGCGTATAGACAGCGCCCGGTTATTTTCAATGTGTCTTCACCGAATTAGGATGTACTAACTTCCTCAGGTTTTCATGGTATGCTATGCTTTGTTTGTTAGCTTTACCTACGCTACCTACGTACAAGAGTACATACATACCCATGACGGAGCACTTGAGACTAAGCGGATTTCCTTCCGGCACTACGAGGACAGTGGATCCGTTGGTGTTGATAGTGATGGCTCCTATTTTTGTCTCTCCTTCCTCCACCAAGTTGAGCGTGATGTTGCGCGCGTTCACCACGTCACCGTTGGCGCTACGAACCAGGCATTCATAGGTGCCTTCGTATTCCGGCTAAAAATAAAGGATTACCCACAAACATAAGCCTGTGTGATGTATCCACCCATTTGTTATGGGCACATAGCAGGGTGCTGCGGTGTAAAACACGGCGGGAGAAATCTACCGGACAAAAAACATGAACTCCCAGCGAAGGTGCCGAATAGCAAACAATGCAAATACCCCTCCCTCCCTTCCCTAGGAGTACATGAACTGTCATTCGCCGTTTCCATTCGGTGTTGGTTGGTCGGTTCGTCCGTTCCTCTCTCCAATGTACTACGCTGCATTATTACGTTGTGCCAAAAATATATAATTCCTGTATTGGGAAGAATGGGCCACGTAGTGAAAAGAAACGAGGAGGCATTGGCCCGTTTTCGCCCCTTTATAATGGGGATTTACGAAACCTATTTTTACTTTCCCCATTATAATGGGTTTTACGAAACCTTTATAATGGGGATTTACGAAACCTTTATATAAGGGATCCCCTATTTTTAGGTTTCGTAAAAACCCATTATAATGGGGAAAGTAAAAATAGGTTTCGTAAATCCCCATTATAATGGGGAAAGTAAAAATAGGTTTCGTAAATCCCCATTATAAAGGTTTCGTAAAACCCATTATAATGGGGAAAGTAAAAATAGGTTTCGTAAATCCCCATTATAAAGGTTTCGTAAAACCCATTATATAGGGGAAAATAAAAATAGGGGATTTGAAAAACCCATTATAAAGGGGCGAAAACGGGCCAATGCCTCCTCGTTTCTTTTCACTACGTGGCCCATTCTTCCCAATACAGGAATTATATATTTTTGGTTGTGCATTCGATTCGACGAACACCATAAACCATGAGATATCATGTTTGTTTTTTAATTTCCATTTGCCACGAATGTCACAGAAAAACACACACGTACAGTACCGTCGCACTCACTCAGTCAGTACTCATGCAACAACGGCCCATGTAAGCTAGTAGAAGACACAAGCCCCAGGCTATGATCGAGTAAGTCGCTGGCAGCCATCGATTCGCCTCCCGTGGTCGAAGACAGTACGTAGAGTCCACCGCCCGTCATGTCGCCGCATCCTTTACTGCTGAAGCCGAAGGCGGTTCCCGGCAGAACCGTCAGGGTCTCCGTCTCCATTCCGGGCCTCTCCAAGCACTCCCTGTTCAGATAGACGTCCAGAGTCTTGTCGTGATTGGCTGCCGTTGTCAGCTGGTTCAAAAGCTCCAGCCTCTCCGCCACGAAACGCACCGTCGTGTTCAGCAACTCAACGTCAATATCCTTGAAAACGGCGGCGAACGGACGAACAGGAGGCGGCGGTGGCGGACCCTTCCTCCTGCTCTTCTTCGATTCATCTTCCGGTGCAGGTCGAACCAGTTGCACGTCTTTGGTCAGCGAACTCGTCAGCACCGTGTCGCTCCACGCGCCGTGCCCACGGGAACAGCGATGTACGGAGTCGGTTCATAGTACAAGAGACGGAAACAAAAGAGCGACGAGGAAAGATTTTTTGCCTTTCAAAAATCGGCGGCTTTGGAGAGACAAATTTCAGTCATTTGATGATCCCTAGACCGAGTATGTACTCTGGGGTCTGGGCCACATGGCCTTTGTCTGTCACCCCTTCACGATCGCGCCAAAAATATATAATTCTGCTTTAGGGGAAGAATGGAGGACGTAGTGTAAACGACAGAAACCATCCTTGACGCAGATTCGCCCTAATTATTTGGATTGGGGCAAATCTGCGCCAGGGATGCTCTCTTTCGTTTACACTACGTCCTCCATTCTTCCCCTAAAGCAGAATTATATATTTTTGATCGCACCCTTTGCCCGCATTCTCGTTCACCCGACTCCAACAATGAACCGACTCTAACAGACGTCTACTCCCCCAGACAGTGAGACGATTGCCCAAAACCGGCTTCGCTTGCAGGACCAAGTCTCCCTTACGCTTTCCTTCTCCCATCATCTTGCCATACTTGAACAGGATCATCCATACGGACGCGTTATGCGGACTGAAGCTGCGTTTCGCCCATCGCCGGTAGTAGCTGCCGCAAGTGCACGATCCACAGACGAGAGTGCAGAGGATGGCGAGTAGAACCAGAGCGATTGCCGCGAAAGCCACCACACCCCAGCTGAACGCAGGAGTGAATGACCGTGAGTCGCTGGGGTCGCTTGTCGTCGTCTGGTCCTTCTTCGACCGAGGAGTAGCGGAAGTGCTGCTAGGAGCTGGAGTTGTGCTAGTAGGACTTATTGTGGAACGTTGGGCGGTGGTCGGAGAAGTGCCAGTAGAAGCAGGAGTGGTGACTGTGGTTGTCGTGGCAGGAGTAGTTGTGCTAGTAGGTGACGGGGTAGTAGTGAGAGCGGATGCATGATGAACTGGGGCGACCAGAAGAAAAACAAGGAAAGAAAAAGAGCACGAGAGCTTCCCCGTCCCGGAACCGTCCATACTCCGCCGCAGAAAAAAGATCAAATGCCCGCTTGGAATGAATGACCAATAATGCTGCTGACATTATTTTTACTGGTGGCATTGACAGTACCTCTCGCTCGCTTAGAATTTTTTTGGATCAGCAGCATTTCTTATTTCATGATATTGTCGCATGCGCACAGACCAACAACGGCCTATGGCAACAGCGTATGCTACAAGTAGTAAGCATGACGATTACCATGAGTGAACGTGCGACGAACGATAAGATGCTTCGAACCAATGATGTTGCTTGGCGTACAGCCTAGCCGTGAGTGTGCGTTTCAAGCTATTTGAGGTGTCAGCGTTATGCATTATACATAGATGTGGTAGGACAGCGAAGATGCCCGAAATTTCCCACTGCCCACTCTCACCCCACAGTACCCCAAACCAAATAAAGCTTCGCATACCCCGAAGTTGGAAATGTGGAGTTTGCCGTTGGCCCATGCGGGATCCAGGGTGGGCATGCGTCCTCCGTCCAGTCGGCGCCACTCCACCGGATCCGCCATCGGACCCGGCGCCAGACACGTGAGGTTCACGTGCTCGCCCTGTCGGAAATACTGGTGGCGCCCGCCGATAATCACCACCGAACGTCGCGCTTTCGTTATCACTGCAACAAAATATCGCGGCGTATTTTTGGGTGATTGAGAGGTCTGAGAGGGGGTTATACACCAGGGGATATACATACATATGGGATAAATATGGGACAAAGTTTGCTTTTGAAAGGTTCGTAAGATTGCTGCGGGAGAATAGAAGACGGACTGGCGGATCGATAATGTGTTGGTCACGCTTGCGTAGGAAACATATTAGTAGTGGACAGGGGGAGGGAGTAAGGAATACCAGTAATACGTAATACCAGTAAGGAACGTCATACAGACACGTACAGTACATACACGTACGTATACATACATATACGAATAAAGTTGTTTCTACATTCCTAGTACAGTACGTATGTGCGGTACATATGTACTCGCCTCCCTCCCACTCCCACGTACCTACATTGATACCTCCCACTTCTTCGCAAGGGTCCATTTGAAAACTACGCACAGTACTTTAGTAATCAATAGTTACTTTCACTCGGTCCCACAGCAAAGAAAACTAACAATACGCCAAATAACTTACTAACCTTCCACATACACGCTTCGCTCGGCGCTAGCCTGATCATTGGAGGCGCGACAGCGGTACTCCCCCGTATTGTATGAGGTGACGGCGGGGTGTGTGACGAGGAATCGGTCGATGACGACGGCGGAGTGTCCTTGGGGGACGTCGCCGCGATTGGGGCCGAAGTCGCGGATCCACTCCACGCGCGGCGCCGGCTGCCCGCTCGCCTCGCAGCGCAACCGGAGCGGCTCCCCTTCCGCCACCCGGATCACGTCCGCCTCCAACGCCGGCTCGGAACTGATGCGAATGCGAATCGCCGCTGGAAATAATGATAGAACAAGAGGATGAGGCGGTAGGTAGTGTGGGTGTGGGTGGTTAAGGGGTATCGTCGAACAGTCAACTTTGTAAAGTGGGTAAAAGGTTAGCATGTATCATGCAAACGTAGGTACGTACAAGTGGATAAAGTCGGACAAGAGGTGAGCCCGGAACCTCTGAAAACGATTCTCCACCATGAGTTTGTCGTTCTCTGTATTAGCGGACCTACACCGGTCCACGCGCACTCTGTAAAAAGTGCGGCGCTCGCGCGCGTAGAGGAAAGGAGAGGAGGTATAGGCACGCATCCAACTGCCGAAAGGGGATTTTTTCGCAACTGTCTACGCACGCGCCGTACTTTCTACACTGTAGGTCCGCTAATATAGAGGACTATAAACTCATGGTGGAGAACCGTCTTCAGAGTTTCCTGGTCGAGTCGAACGCCAAGCTTTTCTCAACCTGTACAGTACAGTAGGGATGCCTGCCTACTATCTTTCTTCGTATATGTAATGTATGTACTGTGTTTCGGTTAGGAGAAGCTTAGGTGGCCGGATTTTCCCCGGCTTACGTCTAACGACGACAGTTGCTGTGGCTTGCGCTCGACCCAAACTGCTCTCAGCCACAGCCACGTATCGACCCGAATCTGTCAATCGAGCGTTGCTTATCGTTAGGTAGCCGTCTCCATTGTCCTACAAAATCCTCTCCTGTGCGGGGTTGCCAAAATTACGAACAGCAAGTAATTTTACATTTTACTACTCCATATCCTGGACAGCTGTACCTGGATATTGCTAGGCAGCGGTTGTCCATCCTCTCTCATCCAGTAGACCCTTGGTTGGGGTTCTCCAGTGACGATGGCCTGGAATGTATGCGTCTCGCCCTCTCGTCCATCCCATCGCTCAGACGGCAGAATACGAACCGTCGGAGCTTGGGTGCCTACAAACGTACACGGCATGGACATACAATACATCATATTTCAGAGGCCAGCATGTAATCACACGCTAAAGTTTGCCTACTGTAATTCCTAGAAGTCTAAAGAATCCAGCTAGACATTAGCTACGCAATATGCAGCTTGTGAGTGAGGCAGGCATTAGCAACATGCAAGTGGAAAGCGCAACTAACATGCAGGGATGAAGCTAGGCAAAGGTTTGTAGTTAGTTAGTGAACAAAAAAGTGCCAACTGCCCTCCATCTTCCATGTAACCGTGCATTCAAACAAAACTTCCATTCCCCTTTGCCACGTTCTTCAAAACCCCTACACAACATCCTCATCATGCAAACATAGCAAGTAAACCCAATCCCACAAAACCAACCCCTTTCTCTTCCTTTCCCACTCATGCACATGCAATCATCCCCACCAAATCCCACAATCACAACCTAGCGACCTTCTTCACGTACGTATGACATGCAGCACAGCGGAAGCGGAGACGGTGCCGGCCATGTTGGATGCCGTGCAGTAGTAGGTGCCTTCGTCGTGCGCTCTCGTGTGGGGAATGGTCAGCAGGCCGTTGTCCTGCTTAATTCCTACCCGCAAGGGCCTTCCCGGCTCCCCCTGACTCCAGAGGATCACCGACAGGGCCTGAGGCTCATCGCCCACCCTATTCGTGTCCATGATCTGACCCTGGTCTGTACAGGCGAATTGAGCCATTTCCCCCTCATGCACCGTCTGAATCGCAGGGTCGACGAACGGAGCCGGGGGTCGAAGGAGTCCGGTTGCAGAACCCACGAAGGGCACCGGGGATCCTGAGACAGCACAGTCCATACATAGGGTACTGTGGAGTAAACCCGGCCACCTACGCTTCTTTGAACTTGCTGTTTCAGCAAATGATGAACCAAATAGCTCATTCGAAAGAGGAGAGGTCAAGGAATCGATTGGTAGAATACTTGTCTCAATCGGACTTATGGTTGCTGAGATATACTAGGTGTCCGGGTTTACCCCACAGTACCCTACGTGTACAATACATACAAGACGGTACAGTAGCATGAACCATACCATACAGAACAGCAGAGTACGTACGTTCGTACATTCGACAAACTCATCGAGCTAAACTGAATGAGAGCAAGATCGAAGTGCAATAAAGAAAGGAAGCCGCTTTGCGATATACAGCCCTCAAGTGCGAGCAGACAGGCAGGCAAAGAACAGGGTGCGCCCAAGATTGAATAAACGAAATGGTGACTCGTGAATAAAGACGGGCTCGCATAATAAAAGAACGACGGGGAAACCAACCAAGCAGGCAACTCACTCACTCGGTTCGACTATCAAGTTGGCCGTGTCGCTAGCCAGCTGATGCGGCGTGCTCACGGTGCACTGATAGTAGCCACTGTCCGCCTTTCTCACTCCGTGGATCGTCAGCACGCCATTGATGTCCATGGCATTGCTGGGCAGCCTCGAGTAGCCTGGTCGCGTCCAAATGACGTTATAGGCGCCGTTCTAGAAAAGCAGTTGAAGCTACCGGTAGGTAATTCCTATTATCCCAAAGAGCGGTTGCAGGTTTAAAGGGGAGATGGCATAAGAAACCAAAGCTCCTCACTCTCTGTGATCCACCGTAGGCCGTGCATCGCCACTGCGCTCTGCTTCCAACAGGCACGCGGACAGTCTTGGGAGGCGAAATGACCACGCGTACATCGTCTACAAACCCAGCCACCCAGGTAACAAAGCAGCTCTGTGGATATTTATGGTACAAGACTCAAATGAGTTCCCAACTCAGTGGTTGGTACTAATCGTAGGTAACCCAAGGAAAACCCCATTTAAACCAGCCAGATACATCCAGCGAATGGGCAGGGACTTGCAGTATGGGTTAAAACAAGAAGACATTGGTTCGGTCAAATGAGCAGACGAATAGGACAAAACCAATCTTCCACAAAAAGAAACAAGATCTGAGACACCACTCTTGTGTCTAAATAGATAAACTAAGCCCACATGTGTCGAACGTTGATGGAACGAAAGATGGCAGACCTTGTGCATACTCTCTACTACCCGACAGAATGTGCATAGTGTGCATTATTTACTATAGTACATAACAAAGTAAGCAAAGAATTGTGCATCCAATAAAGCAGCATACAACTAAGTCATCATCAGGTGTGCAAAAGGCATCCACAAATACAATTATGGCAGTATACAGCAGCTAAGGGCACAGTACAGCATAAAGTGCATGGATATGCATGTAAGGCAAACATGACAACACGGAACACCTGGGTAGACAACATCTTTCGGGAAGGACTTTGTACAATAGCACCAATACAGCTACAGTACGGTAGAATTCAACACACCCACGAAATCACGCCACAGTCACAATGGGACAGTGTGCATCTACACATAACTTTCTTGGTTTACAGATGGCACAAACTGGGTCACGGCTTCAGTGCATCCATTGGCAGAGAAGATAAGGGCAGGGTCACGTTTGGACAAAACAAAATAGTGCAAAACGACAAACATACGCAAATCGCTACCAACTAAAAACACATAACAGAACAGTACACAAGGTACGAGTACAAAATATTCACCGCTACACGAGTGGTCTAAACAAAGAACAAAACAGTATGAGAACAAAACACCCACAGAAGTGCGCTCTAGCCACAGTAATAAGCTTGCATATCCAGCAGTCATTATGTCACACCTGATGAGTCCAGCCAACATATAGCTGCAGGTATAACCGAGAAAAATCAAATAAAGGAACCTGTGCCGAAAACAAGAGACTCCAACATAGGAAACACATGAGAAAAGAGTTGTGACATCACAAAAAGCTGCGTACTACTTCTTTCGGTTAGTGACTTGCCTACCACGTCAGTTGTTAGTCAGTAGGAATTGTGTTTATTGTGCGTAGGACCCTTTAAGCCTGTCTATTAAGCGCGGGATAGGTGAACGCGAGCTCGAAGCTTGAAGGTGGAGTTGCGCTGTCTCTGTCTGTGGTGGCGCAGATGTCTGCTGCGGTCTGTTGTTTGGTTTTGTCGCCAACGGGGGGCGCTGGGAGCGCGTCGAGCGACGCCGTCCGGTGTCTCCCCCGTGTACACCGTGTGATACTTGTAATGCCTACCGATTGCTTTGCACTTGCTCGCATCCGTCAGGTCCCGCGTGTAACCGGAAGCACATCTGCAAGCAAAATGATGAATACAGGGTAAGTATTGTTGGGAAAAAGTCAGACAGGACGCCCAAGCATCCTTGCCATCTGCAGTAGCTCATAGTCAAACCCAATCCCAGAGCAATTCTCGGTCTCAAACAGCGGAAGTGTCCGCTTTTACCTCACAGTACCCTACTCTATACTTTCACACCAACCATAAGATTGAATGGTCGGCCATGATGGCGAGCGCTGTACACACATTCCTACTACGATAGGAATGGTAATTCGTGATTCGACAGAATATTTACAAAAGCGTACAAAAGCTTACTCGTCACAAAGGCGTCCAGTGTAGCCGGGCGGACAGCCGCGACACGTCACACGGCCGTCTATCGGATCCAAGAAGCACTCCAGGGCGCCCCTGAAGTGGAAGGAAACATTCCACATTATTATTCTCACCGTTCATTTTGCTTTGTACGATAGCTCTGTCGTACAAAAGTACAATATACTGGGGGGGGGGGGGGGGGGGCGGGGGGGGCCCGGCCGGGGGGGCTCGCGCGCCTGGCTCTTATTGCATATGGTGGATATTGGGCTTACGGGCAAGGACACGGCGTGCAATCGTTGGGCGTTCCTCTGGTGGCGTCACCGTAAAATCCCGGCTTACACCTCTCGCATTGTCGCCCTTCCGTATTGTACTCGCACAGCTGCAATCAACGAACACATCTTCTTCACACTGCATACATACACAAACGCGTATACACATACACAACGGTACAATACGTACTTACCTAGTTCTAGGTATGTAAGGCGAATTTAGCCAATCTGTCCCCGGACCGGTACCTGGTGAAGTTCACAGCTGTGACCGAGGGTAGCGGGTTCGATTCCCGTTCGGTCCTATTTCTCCCCCCCCCCCCTTCGGGGTCCGGCTATCGCCAAACGGAACGCGGCAGGTCACAGTACGACAGTTTCATACATTCCTCAGGGCGCATTCAGATATGAAATGGCGTGCGCTCGACGCATGCCTAACGCACTGAGACAGTCGCCAGCGTACGCTCACCGCATTTATCAGAACAAAGTGCGGTCTGCCTACTCACAATGCATCTGCCGGAGGCGTCGCAGCCCCTCGGACTGTGGTTGTAGCAGAAGCAGGAGGGTGAGGGGGCGCTGGGGCGGCAGTCGTAGGGGGTGCCCCGGGTGGCGTCGCCTTCGTAGCCGGGTCGACAGCGCTCGCAGTGGTCGCCCTCCGTGTTGTGCTGGCAGTTGAGACAGATGCCGTACTCCACGTCGCAGGCCGTCGCGTGCCCGTGACAATCGCACTTCTCGCACAGGCCCAGGTACAGACCGCCGCCGGAGCGCGCCCAGCCTTCGTCGCAATCCTACAAGCACCCAGCACAGCACATTGGCAAGAGTAGGCTAGGCAGGAGAACTAGACAGGGCACTGAGAAACAGGATGGGGAGATATTCGACGTCGTACATACTTTTACGCATGGAATGCATGGATATTCAGTAGGTATCCATGTTGTTTCGTTTCAGCAAAAATTTTTGTTCTTAGAAAATTGAGAAAATCAGCAGAATACCATTCGTATTGTACGTACTAGGTACCTGCTGTACGCAACCAATGAAACAAAACGAAATTACGTACGTACTCTCTGAAGATTACGACGCCAAGAAGGACCACCCATTCACTTTTTCTACAGTAAGAAAATATACCACCAGCTCCCATTATGAGCTACGTATACATACAATATGTACATACACACGTATTAGTACCTCGCAAGAGGTGCCTTTGTATCCAACGGGACAGCGGCACTGTTCTACAGCCCAGGCGCGCTCCTGTCCCATGCCCATGGGGGCGGCATGCTGCATGGAGACGCTCTTAAGCTGAGCCAGATGCTGATCCTGCACGAAGCTGAGCTTGAGCAGCAGAGTATCAAGATCCGATAAGGTCATCAGAAGATGCTCCCGCGTCACCCGGTTGCCGTCCTCGCGTACCCATTGATCCTGTAGTACACACATTCGCACATAAAATACAGTAGTACGTTACGTACATTCCTATACCTGATATGTAACAGGACAGTAGCGCGCTACACACGTGGTGAGTAAAACTCACGGTGAGTTTGAATTTCGAGTTGTATTTTTCGTGTAGAGCATCCTCACTTGCTCCCACGCGCAAAATTTTTCTCACGTGTTCACACGTGGTGAGTTTTAAACTCACGGTGAATTCACCAGCATTCCTGTGCTTCATCGCATTCAGGGAATTCACCGTGAGTTTACTCACCTCGTGTGTAGCGCACTAGTGACTACGTACTGCGGTTGGCTACCATCTTCACTTTGTTACGTTCCGTACCTCGTAAAAGCTGACGCTGATCGCATTCTCTCTGTTCGCCTCCAGGTCCATTCGATGTCGGTACATGATCGTTATGCCATTACCCTGCATACACACAAAAGCAACTATCACTACTTCATATGTGCGCTTTCATAGGCCAACACCTAAGAAACGTCCATCCATCCATACGCCAATTGCCATCATGCGCTTTCTTACCCGCATCACCACAGCCCCGTCGTTGTTCGGCGCTCCGGAACCGGAATACGAGAAGGTGAAGTGCAAATCTCCGCCGTAGGACGTCACCTTGTCCCCCAGGAACTGCAGTGGGAGCTCCCAGTAGAGCGTCTTGCCCATCGGAGCTTCGTTGAAGGCGGAGAAGACCAGCGACCCCTCCCCCACGTCCACAGTCGCCTGACTCAGCGGCCGGAACGTGTTACGATGCTCCGCGCTACGCACTTGCAGAGGCGTCTGCGACGTGGCGAAGCTCAAACGCTCCTACACATTGTAAATAAGAGTATGTTCGTACGTATGAACTAATCCATCGAAAAGTACGCGGTTTCGTAGTCTTTTTTCTGCTCTTGTACTGTAAATGTGAATGTCTGTTCACGTCCAGTAAGATTTCGTTTAGGGCCTTCGCCCGCGCTGCGAGAAATAGAAATTTCTATTCAAATGTTTTCGCGTTGCATGCATGCGCGTTGCATGTAGTACGTAGTATGTACTAATTTATGTGCTTTCTGATGCGAGTACAGTTGGTTTCGGCTCGGTCCTGGGCTATCCGAATAAAATGCGATGCGATGCGATGCAGGCCTATGTGTTCACAACTCCTGCTGACCATGCTTTAGTCACCGATACTAATCCAAGCGAAGTCTACTGTTTCACGAGCAGCTTCTGATGTGCCAATGGAGACTAGACATTCTCGTGCAAAGCAAAGTACATAGTGTATGCTATGCACGAATATTGTTCTGCACATACTTGTGTCCGGTAGTAACTTGACGATGTACATTCCTGCGTGATTCCCGAGCAGAAGCAGGCGATGCAACCGTTGGGATTCTTTGGACTGAGCCAGAAACTGTAGGGGGCGCAGCGGTCGCACAATGGCCCGGTGGTGTACGCCTGAAACACGAACAATACATGGCTAGTAAGTAGTTTGACAACGCAAAATCCTTTCTCGACAGAGTTGAGCGGTGCGGGAAAACAAAAAACACAGACATATTAGCAGTTCCACATTAGTAGTAAACGAGGTACGAACACGCCAAAGAAACAACGAAGACAGCTTACCCTCCAAGCAGTTGCCATCTGGAACGTTGCAAGAAAATAGACAAAGGCAAGCATAATCTACTAGCTTTAGCTCTATGCAATGCAACTAAGCGAGAACGTAAATAAAAATTGCTCAAAGCATACGAGTATCTTAACCGATACTCCATATGCCTGCCTACTCCATTCATTTATGCGCATGCATGCGCATGGAAAAAAGGAGCTCCAGTACCTAAGATGCGCATTCATGCGCATTTATGAGGAACTGTGCGCATAAAAGTCGACCGCCACTTCAAAAATGCGCATGAATGCGCATCTTAGTTCTGTTTTTTCCATGCGCATGCATGCGCATAAATGAATGGAGTAGGCAGGCATATGGAGTATCGGTTAACCCCCTCCATAATCTCAGATGGCCGCCTGGCCGCATACACCCCTTGCGGCCACCCCGTACAGTTTTTGGCCGCAGCCACCCCACGGTTATGGGCGGCCACGGCCGCAGGGTGGTCGCAAGGGGTGTATTAAGCGGCCAGGCGGCCATCTGAGATAATGGAGGGGGTTAAAACGAATACAAGTCCTGCGAAACAATTGATCAATCGCATCCAAATGCTTGTATGTATGTTATTAGTGTTTCCTACCTTGCACTGGCAAAGTCCCGTCCTGGGGTCGGGAGTGGGGCTGACAGCTCCGTTGGGATCACACGTTGGTCTGTCCGCAGGAATACAGGTTCCAAAGTAGAGGCCACGACCCCCGGCTGCTCTCTGATAGCCATCAGCGCAATTCTGAAAATACAAACAATACGGCATACGCCTACTTGTCGCTACTTGCGCCAAGACTCATATGTGGTCGCGCTGACCCCTCTCTTTTTCAGTGCGATATTTGATCGGGTGCTGGTGGGACCACCGATCAAACTTCGCACTGAAAAACAGAGGGGTCAGCTGGAGACCACCCATAATTCTTAGCGCAAGTAGCGAATATTACAGCAGATAACACAAACGTGATAGTAACTATGCAATTACTGTACGCCAAACGTACAGTAATACGCATACATATACACGACGAGCAAGGAGGCTACAAACCTGGCAAGACAATCCGGTATATCCGGGTGGACATCGGCACTGTTCCACTGCCCATGCGCGCTCCTGTTGCGTGTCCCTGTCTGCCGCGATATCCATGATCACTTCACCCAAACTGCAAAATAATACGCGCAAAACATTCAAAATTCACATGCTCCATGACTACGCCACTCATCATGATAGCTGTCAAAACTCATTTGACGTCACCATAATTTACTTCAACCAGCTCCCCACTATGTTCAGAGCCTGTTAGTGCAGTGAGTGACTGTGTGTGACAGCAGCGGCTGGCTTCTTGCCTGCACCTGCCTTGATAAATGAACCATGATATGTGCGTGCAAATTGCCCCCTTCCCTCCGTAGGTAGAAATAAAAGCCACTGATATGGTTCGAATTGACTTGCTAAACGGCTTCTTTTGCCATATACGATCTATGTGTGATTTATCTACGGTTCTAAGTAGACAGCTTCAGCTTTCCGTATGTACACGTACGTACGTACGTACGTAAGGTTATATCACGAATGTCACAGCTAATCTGTGCAGTTGAAAAATTAGTCATGCTGATTTATGGAACAAGCTTCGCATTATTAGTTTTTTCGAGAGATGGCAAATACTAAGAAAGAACTAGCTGTGTGTGGGAGTGCCCCGTGGTTTAGCTAGCAGCCTATATCTCTTACGGATTAAAGCTCATAAAGCGTTAAATTTGCTAATTTTCAACCTTCTCCACCCTTCCCTTAACTTTGTTCCTGCGCTTCATTGGATAGTTAGTTCTACCTCCTCCCCAATGAGATTCCAATTATAAATATAGGACACGGCTGTTGCGCCGTGTGTATGTATGTGACACGCCTGACAAAGCGAAAAACTTCAATAAAGAATCAGTCAGTCAGTAACTAGCTAGCTACTACTAGAAAATGGGCGCCTCCTGTTCCAAAACTGAAAATAGGGTCATTTCAACCACCGCGCTGCCAGCCAGAAGTCGCAGCCTCACAACCATGGAAGGATCCAGCCAAATGGTGATCGAAGAACGGCCATCAATCAGTTCCAATCGGCCCCACCTCGAGAAACAACACTCGCTACCGCCCAGCAACGCCGTACCGACGTCCATCTCTCCCTATTTACGCCAGCCGCATTCCGCCAACAAAAATTTGCTTCAACTTCCTCAACAGCGAACGGAATCGCCTCGGCTACGGAAACTGAGCACCAGCAGCGATTCCACCATCAATTCCGCCGCGTCCATAGCTTCGGAATTCTACGCCGGGATGTGGGATTTCTTTTCACTGACAGACTATGAAAAGTCCATCGTCCGACTCAGCTGGCAGCGGATCAATCGAAAGCACTCCTACTGGTGCGAAAGGGTCTTCAGTCGCCTCTTCGAAATGGATCCGAGTATCAAGCAACTGTTTTGTCGAAGGCGAGCATCCGGCCAAAATAAATTGGCTGTGGAAGGTTAGCAGGTCCTACCGACCACTGTGTATCTATTCGTATCTATTTCGGTAACGAAAGCGATAGGCCTACTTAAAACTAGTTCTCGTTCGGATTGGTGACATGCATCATATGGCCACGTGTCCCTGTCCTTCCGTTGCTCGTTCGTTCATTACGTACACACCACAGTTCAACAGTTGCCCGCATGATTCGTTCCCTGTTTCAGCTGAGCTTGATGAGCACAAGATCCTGCGTCAACAAGCCTCCAACTTACGCCAATCACTGGACCATCTCATTTTCCAGTTGCGACTAGATGGCGTTGCCAGTGTCCATTATCTGCAGCAGCTGGGCGAAAAACACGTGGCGCTTCTGTCAAATTCAACAATCTCCGCTTCCTCCTTCGTTACAAATGGAAGCACTACTGCCACAACGCCCACGAAAAAATCTAGCAAGCGTCAAGGCGTCACAAATTTCGTCACGGTTCGTCATGACCAGGGACAGGGCCTGGCACAGCCCATGACTGGAGATAACTGGAAACTGTTCGCGCAGGCTTTCATTCAAGAAATTCGGACCACCCTGGACACTAGCAACGTAGAGGAACGAGAGATGCAGATTCTAAGCTGGACCCATTTCGTTCAGTCCCTACTGACGATTATGAAACAGGCCTACGAAGAGGAGTTTTGGAATCGGGATCAGGAAGAGCTTGGAAATCAACTGTCGCCCGCTATCGATTGAAAGCACAAAATAGACCATCGATTTCGCATTGATTGATACGATTCTCATTTGAAAAAGCGGCTTGTGGCTCCCACGAGACCGACGTGAGGTAAAACACACCAATTTGACTAGACATCTTTACACGATGGACCTGCATGTAGAAAGTATAGTGCGTGTAGACGACTGCGAAAGAAGTGGACCTGACCTGGACCGCGCCGAAAGGGAAACAAAAATAGGTGTTTCAAGTTACTGGGGCTTAGGCTGCGGCTGAGACTGAGGCCTACTCCTCTGCATCCAATACCTAAACCTAAGCCTTAGCCTGAGCCTAAGCCTATTTCCTTCCATATGCTTGCGCAAAATAGATACTACTCTCCACTGACCAGCGCCCAACGCCCAGTGGTTAACCCCAATGCGCCCAGTAACTTCAAACACCTCCATTTCTTTTCTTTTCTTTCATTTCTTTTTCGGCATGTGATGTGGCACGTACTCCTAGAGCGCGCTGCGGAGCGCGCGCTCTAGGAGTACGTGGATGTGGACGCGCGAAAAATATGGTCCAGCATTTACGCATCTGTCCACACTGGACCTCCGTACTTTCTACGGGCGCGTGGACAGCTTAATAGGTTTTGCAGGTCCATCGTGTAAAGTTGTCTAGTCAAATTGGTGTGTTTTACCTCACGTCGGCTTGGGGGTCTCGTCTTGTCTATACATACAATATTATACAGGTACGTGCGTATGTACTATACGATAGCGTGATACCTGCTGGACTGTTGATCAGTGACATGAGTAGCTCGAATCAGGAAAGACTTGAGATTCGCAAGTGTCATCAGGAGATCTTCTCTGCTCGCCTGTCGCCCGTCCTCTCGCTCCCATCTCGTCTGAAACATCAACTTCACCAGTTTACCGAGAATGTGCACGCACACCATACCAAAACCATGACATCCATACACGGCTACGCTATTTTAACATCAGTACGTAAGTAGTCAATTTGACTCACCTCATACATGCTGAACTCGATGGTATGAGCCAGATTCGGATCGTAATCTGGCTCACGCCCCCTGTGAACCAGCGTCATGCGTTCGCCCTTGAGTACTATCAGTGGCTCCTGGTTGTAAGGCCCTGAGCCAGTAAACATGAACTTGATCGCCAGACGACCACCATAGGCAGTGATCTGTAAAAAATGTGTATACTGTACATGTATGAAGCACATGTGACCATTGTACAGCAAGTAGGGTACTATGGGGTAAAGCCGGCCATGGGAAATCCGGCCTGCCACCTTCGTTTGATGGCAGCATATCCCAGCAACCAATGGACCGATTGAGACAACAATTACATCAATCCACTCCTTGAACTCTCCTCTCTAAAATGAGCTATTTTGGTTCACCATTTGCGGAAACAGCAACTTCAAGGAGATTATGTGGTCGGGTTTACCCCATGGCCGGGTTTACCCCACAGTACCCTATGTATGGGAATTCCTAGAATCTTTATCTACCGCTGCCTTACTTTATCGCCCAACATCCTAGCCGGTAGTCGCCAGTAGAGCGTTTCCGTGTGGCGTTCGCTGTGCGTCACGAGGCCTCCTCCCATCGCTCTGGGTTCCACTTCCAGTCGAGGAGTTGAGATGACACTCCTCGGCTCTTCACGACGATTGGACAGTGTCACGCCTTGACTGTCCAGATTGAACATCAACTTCGCCTGCAAATATTGGTAGGAATACGATAGAAAAGAAATCATACGGACATAGGCCTGCACTCACATATAAACGAACGTACGTACGTTAGAGTAGCCCTATCCACAGCCAATACTTTACGTACATAATAGGTATTGTACATATGTTATGCTTCATCAAAAACGAGAAAAAAGTAATGGACAAGAGTCTCTTATTCTTTATCCGTTCTTGGTACTACGTTGGCTTACATTTGCACAAAGCAACAACATGCACAATGTAAAGCAGCGCAAGCGCACGGGGAATGTCCACGCACGGAGAACCACTTACCAAAATAATCCATCACCGACTGTGTTATACATTGCTTTTACAGCACACGAGAATGCAGGGGAATGATGGAATGAATAATGAGAGCAAAGCATGCATACCTCCGGCCAAGAAGCTCGGGTACTTAGTAGCACAGTACGACCACCGACAGCAAATTCCGTACTTACTTCGTCGCCCTAAAAGCCACACCACACACCGTCACCAGGGTTGATACACACCTTTCAAATCATATATCCCATCCCAACACATCACAGTATGTATGTAGCACTCCATTGTTCAATGTATGCAATCACCGGGGTAATCACAGCCAAGCAGCGCGTACATAAAGTATGTATGTGGTGGTAAAGCTCGACATCAGGCTGCCCAGGTATTCATTCAGTGGTAGTGTGTCATTTGTTTGGCATTGCGATTGTAAATGCCAGCAAGCCGCCACACCATTCCAAGCCAGCAAAGCCAGTACGAAGGAACCGTACGTGCCATACATGCATACCTGTGTTCGATTCCAGGTTGTGGATCCGCACTCCTGAGTGACGCCTGAGCAAAAGCATTTGATGCATCCGTGTGGATTGTCAGGACTCAGCCAGTACGTGCCCTGAGGGCACACGCCACATACTTGACCACTGGCGTGTTGCTATAATCATAGAAAGTCAGCTGATATGCTGGATTATGTCCGTGGTTCACGTACGTACTCCTATTCTCATCGGGAGCATATGTAAGCTGTGCATACCAATGGGATACGTTTCATAGCGAACTCTCCCCGGCCAGACTATAGTACATTAACGCACGGGGGGTAAACCCGGACACCTAGCAAATCTCAGGAACCATACGACCGATTGAGACAAGTATTCTACCACTCGATTCCTCGAACTCTCCTCTTTCAAATGAGCTACCATGTTCATCATATGCTGAAGTGGCAAGTTTAGAAAAGCTTAGGTGTCCGGGTTTACCCCACAGTACCCTTACATACAGTCAGTCATGCTTCCACGTCCACCAAACGTACGTACGCACTCATGTAACCTTGCAAGGACACTGTCCCCTGGCGTTGGGCGTCAGACTGGTGGATCCGGCCGGGTTGCAGGGGACGTTGGTTTCCATGACGACGACGATGCAGTCGGGCACGGCCAGTACCCGGCCCTTGACGTTGATCGCTTCGCAGGTGTAGGCGCCGGAGTCAATGTGTCGCGCGTCCGTGATGGTGAAGACGCCCTGCCCCGCCTCCGACGTCTGTACGCAGCGCGGCGGACCGCAGACCGGGCCCCAGTTGAGGCGCCAGTTGATGTAGGGCGTGGGCGTCCCCACCGCGCGACACCGCAGCACGATCGTCTCCCCGCGATTCACGCGCAGATTCGGCTGCGGAGGCTCCGTCACCGTCGGCTTCACTGTAAGGGGAGTTCATACAGAACGTCACGCAGATATTTATCCGTCACACCCCCTCCCATTTACGTCACGTTTTCGTCACGATTTATTGGCCATTACCCCCTAGTATGCTTATGTACATAGAGTGACACATCGTCGCGCTAACGTCACATTCGCCGCAACCCCCCTCCCCCTAATGAAGCTTCCCTTCAAAAGCCTCATGTCATGCTTTTCGTAAAACGGTACTGTGACATACTGCGTACATTACGTATGCTAATAGCGTCCGAGGCCAGTAGTGTACGTAAACCAGTTCTAGGTAAGGCGAGCTTAGCCATCTGTCCCTGGGCCGGAACCTGGTGGTGTCCTCAGCTGTGAAAGAGGGTAGCGGGTTCGATTCCACTCACCCCCTTTTCGGGGTCCGGCTACTGCCATACGGAACGCCGCACATCATAGTATGATGCGGCATGATGCGGTGGTTGCTTACCGCATCCGACCTCGTCGGATCCGTCGAAACAGTCGTTCTGCCCGTCGCACTGGTAGGCTTGCGGAATGCACTGCTCTTGCGTGTCGCACTGGAACTCCGTCGCCCGACACACCTCGCCCGGCTGTCGCTCGCCTGTAGCAATCAACAACATTCCTCTAGTCTTCCTATTTCAACATTAGTTCTTCTGACTTCATATAGGGTACTGTAGGGTAAACCCGGACACGGAATAAATCCGGATGCCTGAGCTTTTCTGAGCTTGCCGCTTCAGCAAATGATGAACATGGTAGCTGATTTGAAAGAGGAGAGTTCAAGAAATCGATTGGCCGAATACTTGTCTCAATCGGTCGTATGGTTGCTGAGATATACCAGGTGTCCGGGTTTACCCCACAGTACCCTACGTGCGAACAAAAGCCCCGCGCCTGGCAACTAACTTACGGCAGTTTCTCTCGTCGCTTCCGTCTCCGCAGTCGTCGTCCCCGTCGCACAGCCACATCTTCTGCACGCATCGACGGTTGCTGCACTGGAACTCGTTGGGCTCGCAAGAACGAGGCGGAGCTACAACACAACACGGGAGTACACTACATGGCTGATAGAATGTGTAAATATCCGTAATTTCACACGAAAAAGCCTGTCACATATCGCGACCGCAAGCATTCCTGCAGCTGAAGATGTATCACAAGATAAAGGTGGTGAAATATTACTGTATATGTAGTGTAGGTAGATAGATACAGTACGTACGTAGGCTATATGGAGTCTGTCTTACGGCAGTTGAGTTCGTCGGATCCATCTCTGCAGTCTCTCTCGCCGTCGCATACGTACTCCAGTTTGACGCACTCGCCGTTGGTGCACGTCTTCTCGTCCGATTGACACAGACCGTGCCCGATTTGCTCGCGAATTGGTCCAACTACACACGTACAATACAAAGCACCACACTCAGCCGCTGATGTGAACAGAACGCGCCAATTTTGGAGCAGTATAGATTTCTAGAGATAGCAAACACGTGCATGTTGTCAGAGCAGGCTGGAAAGTACGGCGCATTTTTATTCTGTGTTTCTGGCTTGCTTGAACTGCTGATTTTAAGCAACGAACAGCAAGAGAAATTCGGAAATGCGCCGTACTTCGGTACATAGGCGTCGACCACGCATGCGTAACATGTTACGTACAGGGTTGTACGGTGAGAACGGCTTTCGCTTCCGCTGTTCGTCCTGCGCTGTTCGCGATGCAGATATAATCGCCGGAATCCGCCTGCTCTGCCTGCGGAATCGTCAATCGACCGCCGCTGGAGATTGCCTGAGACGGCAACGGACCGCCTGCAAAATACCGAAATACGTACCATAACGGAGCTTAAAATAGCATCAGTCCGTCATTTCAATCAATTTGACAGAATAAGGCAGTAGCTGTGGCTCAGTGGTAGAACACCAGAAAGCAAGCGCCTGTTTCCATTCCTCGTAAACGACGTATAGTACAGTACCTACATGAAACAAAGTTTAACTGCTATTTGGGTGGCCCCCCCTCTTCTTCCCCCTCTGGTCGCCCCCGCCTTTTTTCCTGTTATCCCCCCTCCCTTCCCCTTCTCCTCTGCCTGCGCGCTTGACTTACCGACTTTGGTCCACCTGGTGGTTGGCGTTGGGGTAGCTTGAGCACGACACTGGATCACAGCTTCGCGACCTTCCCGAATCATCTGATGACTAGGAATCACGTCCACCTTGATATCGCCTGCAAACATGGCAGCTGACATCAGATGCAGACACGCCCGTACAGCCATCACACCTCCACCACCCATCACTTGAGCGCAATACTGATCACAACATGCCGACAATGGGGACAAAAAGAAAGAAGAAGAGTATCACTCGCTTAGCAGAAAAGAACCCGCCCAGGAAAACCACAAAAGCATTCAGCCCAAAACCAGAAAAGCAAGCAAACTCTGTAGCCTATGCTGGCCAGAAGTATGTACAGTGACTAATGAACGTAGCCAAGCAAACAGTCGCGTAAAATACAAACTTCTAAAGCTGCTTGGCTGCAACACAAAAAGCCACGAGAAAGAGTTTGCAAACAAAACGAAGAACTGAGGATGAACTGAACAGCTTACCTAAACCATGAACATGGTAATCTGAAAGCAAAAGAACCAAAAACTGGAGCCATGACAAGCAACTGCCGCACAAAAACGGTAGAAGACGAGAACCATGCGGCCACCTCATCGTTTAGAACGTTTGGTATCCCAAGTACATACACGAATCTGACATCTCAACTCCACGACGATGGCAAATTCGAGCGCATCTATCAACATCTTCGCCAATTTGATCGGACATGGAAAAAACTCCCATAGCGGCGCGGTGATACTTTGGCGATGAAAACCGTTTCTGACAGCTCTGCGCACCATGAACTGTCATCTCGTCATCACTGACGCATGATCTAGCCTATAAACTTTCGCTACGGCAATGCCGCAGTGCGCCAAAAAATGGCAGCAGAAGTGCAAGTGCAAAATGTGCAATCATAGTGGTGAAAAGTAGTAAACACTAGGTAGGTACAGTTCGCCCAGTCAACTTGAAATATCAGTTTAGGCCCCAGTTTTTCGGAATTAGAAAAATAATCGCCGCTCGTTTGTCATCTTCGGCACGAGCAAAACGTCTTCTTTTCAACTTCTCCGACATGTGTACGTACGCACATGCAGGTATTGTACCTCGTGGCAAAGAAAGAAAATTCTGTACCTGAAGACTCCTATTGGGTACCAACTACTACGTATCAAACTTGAACTAATCTACGTGGAGGTTCGGCATTTTGTCCTACATGACCAGCAGATCAAAGAGAAAGAGCGCAAGACAATTGACGTTTGACTGATAACCGCAATTTTACGCCAATCCCCCGGAACATGTTGGCATGGCCCAGATTTCACCAAGAGTATACTGTAACCGGCTCCTTCCTGTCAGCATATCAACTAACCGTACCTATACGGCTACCTCCCGTTTACCTGACGAAAATATTCCAACCTGTATTCACAGGCAAAAAAAGAATCTAAAAATTTGCGAAGCTACACAGACGGCAAAATCAAGAAAAATAGCGAGAACAGCTAAAAAAACTAAATCACACGTAACACATGATATAAAAAGAAAGAAACCAAGAACTTGTAGACTATCACTGAGAAGTACATAGTCGGTTGCTGTAGAAAGGAGAAGGAAACTGCCCGTTTTGTGCCGAATGCATGGTTTCACACCAGTGAGACACGTGTACTACACGGGCAACGTGACCCGTCCTTTTCAGCAACCGACTATTCCGTCCATGATAGTCTATAAGTTCTTGAAAAAAGCCAAAGCGTACTTGGAGGAATATTGTCAATACTGAAGAATCCTCGATAATTAGGGGGTGGGGCGTAGCGCTGATAATTGCGACCGTGTCCATGGTCGTAGTGATAATAGTGATAATCCGCAGCTACCGTCGTTGTCAGCAGTGACAGTACGAAAAGCATCGTCTTTATCGGCTGCACCAAAATAAGTCGCCACCTCCTTCCACCAACTTTCTTCCTTATGCGACGATTGTCGGAATAGTAATCGTCGCAGACATTTTCGTAAAGCACCGGGAAGTCTGGCCCATGCATCTTCTTTGGTGGCTTCCACTTCTCCCCCACTTCTAACTAACCAGTTCCAAGTCTCACCCTCCTTCTTTCGCCCACACCGGCAGTGCTTGAGCTTCTTGAGCTCTCAGTGACCAAAATAACCCCGTTTAGCAGCTTACACCACCAAAATTAGATGTCATAAAACCGGGCAGCTACTACGAAGACAGCAGGTAAAAGATAACTTCTAAACGGAGGCGATTGAAGGCAGGAATTATCGAAGTTTACCGCATCTAACGGTTTGGTCGCTGCAAGACAATCAGATGCATAAACTTGGCCATCGCGGCAGCACGTGTATGTAATTAGGCCTGCAGCCCTATTTGACTTGGCAGTAATAATTGGTTTATGCACTGGCGCTTCCGCAAACAACACGCGGGCAGAGCCGAGAAATTACTGCACACCCGACAAGAGCTGCCGGCTTCGAACCACGCGCCTATCATGATGAACATCTTCACCATAAAATACCTTGGCGAGAAGAAAGCGAAGGTTGTCTACATATAAGATTGGCGTTCATACGTACGCCACATTACACATTACTACTACACAGACGCTGCACGTATTGTATGTTCCTGTATGTACGTAGATACCAGCGTTATGACATGTTGAACGTTTCAATCGGCCGTAATCCCCTTCCGGGCCCGCTCAGAACGCACGGCATATATGTAAAAACAGGGGATCATAGTTACACAGTTCAGCAGCGCCGTGATATCATAATCCAAGTAGGTACAAATACAGTTACAGTACGTACGTACGCACATGCGGCCAGCGACAAGCGACAGGCAAGTCTCCATCCTCCAGACACCTCGACCGCAGTTCGTCACCCGGCTGTCAAGTATCCATATAAATAAACAAAAGATATTGGCCTACCTACCTACCCGCACATTCCGCCAAGCACGCGCGCAATACCGTTCACGTACGTATGCACAGTACACATATGATACGCATGCAGGCAAGGTACTGTGGGATAAAGCAGAGATGCAGGGGACAGGGGGGAAAACCGGACAACAAGCTGATTCTAAGTCCGATTTATATTGAGATACGAAAGCTGGGTAGCTGAAGCGCAAAGCTTTAGGTGTCCCGAATTTCCACCGTCCGATTTTACCCCACGGTACCCCATGTACGTAGGAGAAACAAGCAAAGAAAGGAAGGGAGCAAAGGACAAGGACGATGTGCAGGAAGAAAACAAAGATCCTAATCACGACGAGCATCTTTCTCTGCATCGTCCGCCAAGGTGGAATATTATGGGAATCCGAACGAACGTCAAAATGTGAACGGCGACCGCCCACTGACACGCTCAGTCAGTACAGTATCGCTCAGAGCTCACTCAACTCGATGCGCATGGACACCTCCAACTGAGATAATAAGAAAGCGAGGAGAAGAAACCTCCAACTTGAGAAGAAGGATCAAGATCAAGGGTTAAGAGAAAGACGCAAGCACGTTTCGCTCATTATTATCGAAAAGGAAGCAACGAACATTTTTGACAGAGCATAGGCCAACAGTTGCGGAAACCGTCATCTTCTGCCGTCATTCAACCAACTTCCACATCATAATCAATGCCCTTGATAAAACACAGCTGCAACTGGGTGTTGTTTTATGACGGAATACAGCTGTTCAATACCACAGTAAAATGTCTTGTTTTTGAGCGTTCCAAATAAAAAACTCACCTTCATAATTTCCACACGGGCTTTTAAAAATGCCCAATAGGCAAAAAGCGGTGAAAGCCAAAACCTGGAGAAGTCAACTTTTTCAACTGATTTGGGCACGTAACTAAATCGTTATCTATCAATAATGGTCCAAAATGCTAAGCGAAAGGAATCTGCTGCACTAAAGGCCAAGGAAAACTTTGTCATGTAACAGGATGGGTTGAACAGTTTCCAAATGCTACGACCTCTGCATGTGCAAAGTCAAAACATAAATACGTACGTAGAATTACAATACGCCTTTCATGCCATACCCACAGCTTCATAAAGTAAGTAAACCTTCGATTTCCCAAAGGCAAGTTACCGTATTTACCTGTGCATAGCCCCCCCCCCCCCCCCCCCTATGCATCGCCCCCTCTTGGCAAAACATAAAAAATGACCCATGCATAGCCCCCCCCCCCCCCCCCCCCTACTGCATAGCCCCATATGTACTGTACAGTACCTGAAGCTGCCTATATAAGCTGGTCATAAGCTACCCATAGCCACTCTCACACCAAGCTAAGATGCCCCTAAGCCTGCTTGGCGTGTATTGTACTAGAATAACACTGTTTTGACCTCAATAATGCCCTAAAACACGTTCCTTTGACCAAAAAATATGCCTCTACGCACCTCTCAAAAACATAAAAAATGTCCCATGCATAGCCCCCCATGCATAGCCCCCCTATGCATAGCCCCATATAGGACCTCTCAATTTTTGCATATGGGGCTATGCACAGGTAAATACGGTAGTATGCACGGAGTAGTACCTATAGTGGACAGTGGATGACAGCAGATGGTTCAAATTCTAGATCCCGTAATTAGTAATTACGACGCTCAGTACACATGAAAATCTTCGTTCAAAAAAGCTTAAACTCTTTTCTTTTTGTTTCTCAGCAATCTTAACTCACACTACATACTCCCGCCCCTTCTACTCCCTCGTCTCCCCTCTCCCACATTAAAACTTAATTTTGACGGCCAATAAAATTCCGATAAGCATCACAACCAATCCAATCACATCCACCCACCCACCCAGAAGGCAGTCGGCTTCTATTCTTAGCTCCAACCACTTAACGCAACCGGCTACTTCTCCATTCACATAGTAGGTACTCCAATTCATTACCCATGCTCTGTACCCATCATTGTATCGTACACCCGTACGTACGTACATACTGCGCGCATGAAGTTCAGCGCAGGGCATGGCAGTGGCAGTCAGACAGAGCGTGCCACCAACGCGCAATTGCGGCACTGGCACTGCACGCATATCATCATCATCCACTGGAAACAAGCGAAATGGCGCCTCACGAAAAACAACAAGCATGCCCAATGCGCCGACAAGTACGAAACAGCTGGCGAAGGATCAAAATCTCACATCCAATCATGCTCAAACGCTGCTGCTGCGCCCGTTAAACAGGAAACAAGCACGAAAGTAGCAGAAGCACGCATATGTAGGTGCCAGTGCCACAATGGACATATAGGTAACGAGTAGCATTCTTCGTCTAGAAAGAGAAAGAGAAAAAGTGAACGGCGTAATGTTGCAGCAGCAGCTGGGCAGCTAACAAAATGAGCAGCTCCCATGCTAGCTCGTCAGCTTGTTACACTCAGCAGTGTCACCAGCAATGAGGCTGCTAATCCGCTGACGCGCGTCAAACATCTCTATGATTACATATAGACTGCCTTTCAGTGTGGTAAGAATAGAGCAAAGTGGCCGTCGTCTGCCTTGCCTTCCCTCCGCTTTCGCGACGGCGGTTCTTGCTCGAGTACCTACGTACCTACTGCACTGGTGTCCAGGAGGGGAACAAAGAGCATCCTTGCTTCTATTGCAATCCCCCAGGTAGCGCAACATATTGCGTAAAAGAGCGCATAGTAAGTAATAAACGCCGAGCCAGGAATCCGGGGTGACGCTGCGGGTCGGGTAGGGACTGGGGGCTTCATCCTGGGTGGAGCTTCGTTTGTATAGGCGCTCGTAACTTTTATGAATTGGATGCGGTGCGCTAGAGCCGGCAAGGCAAACTAGCAAACGAGCTCATATTTTCTCAATCGAAAGCGCGCCCGTCCGTCCGTCGAATGGCTGACTGACTGGATGATTCCAGCTGGTTGGCTGCCGCCGCTGTCGAAGCAAAAAAGCACATTTCGGCTTCGCTACATTTACTCGATAATCTTCACGCGGGCTTCCCTCCTCCTTCTTCAGTAGCAGTTAGTAGTAGAACCAGAAAACTGGTTGCTTTGCGTTTGCTGTTTCGATGTTGCTTGCTCTTTCTGCTATTGCCCGCTATATTACCTACTTACGTATAACAACAATGCTACAGAGGGCCGACCGAGCGCAGCCTTGGGCTGCAAAG
>JASAMW010005664.1:0-15711 GCA_030247985.1 Epsilonema sp. ZAB3_2 | reverse complement strand
ACGCAGTAACCGTAAATGGGCTAATGTTTCAAAGAATGCATAAGATTGCAGTGGGTCACAGCTCCTTCGCTCTCCAACTTACACTGCGTCAAATAAAATTTCTACAGTATATTAATTTCACCCGTGCGTAGGCAAATATTTTGACGCAGTAAAAAACCGGGGCACCTAAAGCTGTTTTGAACTTGCTGTTTCAGCATATAATGAACCAAATACCCTAGCTCATAGTTGGCCGTGAATTCAGCGACAGTGGGTGATGGGGTAGGTACTACTATGTAGGTTGCTTTATACGACGATTCAAGAGTAGGCTTGAACCAGGGCAAGAAGCTAGCAATCCATACCCCTTACCGGCTTCTACCAAGAATACATAAGCAAAAGACGAAAACCCTGTACGACAGACCGCTCAGTTTCGTCTACTTACGATATGCGGTAACGCGATTGGGTTGGTTTATTATAGCGACCCCGCGGTATTTAGTGAAAGTTTGGATCGTTGTCTGCGGTGTCGTCGACGTCATTTGTTGTCAATTCTTCTTTTCACTCGCTCATTTTCCGATTGAACAAGGTCGACGACCCCGCAGGCACCGATCCAAACTTTCACTAAATACCGCGGGGTCGCCATCGACCAACCCAATCGCGTTACCGCACATCGTCCATATCACCACTCCTGCACATACGTAGCTATAAATTCTTGGTACAGTAATTCCCATCATATTCTATTCTTCAGAGACGGAGGGCTTTCAAATCGATACGATGGGCACCTACCACGGCATTACTCTGAAATCGATCACAGAGGGCGCCCGACCGAAACCTCAAGTGAATCCCCCTACGCAGGAAGCGACCAATTCTGCAGCAAACGCCAGCGGTAGCGCCAGCAAGCCGCATCGACGCGTGTCGAGAACGCCCATCATCGTCATCCCAGCCTCCAATACCTCCCTGATCCAGATGTACAACGCGCGGGATCTGTTGCAAGACGGCCGTTTCGTCAGCTCCGAAGAGAAGAAGGCGCTAGGCCACAAGAAAGAGAACGAAGTGCTGATTCAGCGCCAGAAAGAGGGCGGGGTGACCGTACCCTTTCGGGTGGTAGAAAACCCGCTGAAGTTGGCGGGAGAGGAATGGGACAAGGTGGTGGCGGTGTTCGTCCAAGGGCCGGCCTGGCAGTTTAAAGGGGGGCTCTGGCGGAAAATTTGTACGGAGGAGTCAAGTTTCCTAATTTTTTTTACATTTGAAGGCACCTACTGTAGGTACATGTGATAAATTTAATCCTCTTTCGATCAAACCCCGTGTTTTGCAGCCGATTCTGCCTGTTGTGAAACAGAGAACCAGTTAGAATGCGCGAAATAGACCAACATGATGCGAAATACTGACAAGTTCCCTGCTTCGCAAAGGCAAAAATCGGCTCCTAAGCATGGGTTAAGATCGAAAGAGGATGTAATTTTACATTGGGGTAAGTAGGTGCTTTCGAATGTTAGAAATTCGAAATTCGCCTCCCCGTACAAACTTTTCCGCCAGATCCCCCCTTTATGGGCTGGCCGTGGAGCGGGAATCCGGTGGAGATCTTCTCCAAGCTGGCCGCCTTCCATCTTAAAGGGCGGATGCGGCAAAAATTTGCCCATAGTGAAGGCGAGGATTGATTTTCAAATTTCCTTCAGTGAACCTATGCAGTTTTACAAGCTGAATCGATCCCATCCACTTGTCTCGACGCGATTTTGTTTCCTCCCAGAGAAAACCCATTTGTAAAGGGCGTTTCGCAATGAATTGCACGAAAACGTTGCGAAACACGCTTTACAAGTGGGTTTTTTCTGCGAAGAGGCAAAGTCGCGTCGAGAAAGGTGGATGGGATCGATTCAGCATGTAAAACTGCATAGGTTCACCTAAAAAATTTGAAAAATCCGATTCTCGCCTTTACTATGAGAAAATATTTGCCACATCCCCCCTTTATATGGGACGAGATGAAGCTAGACGCAAACGTTGCCAAGTGGAACGTGCACGTGCTGACGCTGTCGAAGAATAAGCGCCACCTGGATCGCGCCAATCTGCTCAAGTTTTGGGACGTGCTGGACAAATATCTGACCAAGCACAAACCGCACTTGAGATTTTAGAGAAAGAAAGAAACAGTTCCTCTCTTTGTCTTGTAGGGTAGCGTGGGGCAAAACCGCCCATGGGGGAAATCCGCCCACCTTTGGCGCTTTTACCCCTATCAGGCCGGTTGTCAAGTTATCATGGCTAGGAACGTAGAAACAGAGGCAGAAGTTTCCAGAGATACATTTTCGAGAGCCATGTTTTGAATGGGGGTAAAAGCGCCATAGGTTGGCGGATTTCTCCCCCATAGGCGGTTTTGCCCCACACTACCCTACTGCACTTGCGATTTTAGAAGGTTATGTACGGATAAAATGACGTATGCTATCTTTAGGGAGGAGTAGGTTTATTGTTCATGTCCTGTATTTTCGTCGTACAGTTTATACTGTATAATGTGCACAACGAGTGCATTGCGTACACAATCATGCAGACTGTTTTATTCGTATAAGTACGGCGTTGGGTACACAACGTATTGCGAACTATTGTATTGAGTTGTGCCTTGATAGTAGGCTAGCCTGTGTATTGCACAGTTCTGGGTTACAGTACGTACCAAGCACCCATATCACACGTAATAAATATCTCAGGATCTAGGCGACGCAGAGCAAAGCGGTCAAAAACGCCACGGCTAATTTCTTTATTGTCAATGCCGCTGAAAATTAACCGTGGCGTTTTTGACCGCTTTGCTCTGCGTCGCCTAGATCCTGAGATACTATTTACAGTATTTACGTGTGATATGGAGTGCTTGGTATGTATTATAGTGGCAGATATGCAGATACGTACATAAAACATTGGTGGTTCATCAAATTATTTCATATCGGGCGAAAAAGGCCCACTGGTGAGGCTTAAAAATGCTGGCCAACCAACGGTGGTCCATTAGCTGCAGTAAGTAGTTTGGCCATCAGAACTCCAGAAGCTCCGCAATTCTGTCATCCCTGCCCCAATTTCGAGCTGTTCTTGGTCCAAAAAGCAGTAATCGACATCTTGAATTCTTCGTTTCACCTCCTTTGCTCCAAGCCAAGCAAACTGCCGAGTCGCTCCATCTGCTCACAAAAATTTTTTACTATCAGCAAATACGCATAACCATGTAAAACGTACGTACGTACTGAACATACACATATACGGTATGTCCAAGAAACAGAAAACTACAGACCATTGCGGTGTTTCCATCTCGAATCTTCTGCATAAGCCAAGAACTACTTAGTATCAAACGACGTACAAAAGCCAGAAATACCGTCCATACCAAACAACAAAATCTGGTCCACTAGCGCTACTGCACCTCCCATAGCGAAAGAAAGCTGTCCGTAAATCTCAATTTTCTCTGCAGTCTGCACATAGCACGCGGAATACCGTACATACACATCGCCTACGGTACCTACGTACATGAAAAGCCAAAGTACATACGTACTGCGTTCGTACATATGAACACTACATGAACCCGAACTGAACATGAAAGAATAATACACTCCAACTCTATGTACCGCATACGACGACGTGTGTGGTACATTCACGGAACGTCGTCAAATTACATGTCATGTACTGTACGTGTTTAAAGTAGGAACCAAATCGTCAATACACATCAGCAATAAATAGCATCAGCGCTCTTCTCGTACCTTCACACGCACCCGTGCGTTGCCACTCTGATACTCGAGCACCGCATCACCACATTGAAGGCTATCCACTTCCTCAATTCGATCCACCACTGGTGCACGGCCAACAGAACCTCGCAAGTTAACAAGATCGCGTTTAACAGCAGGCAACCACAGCTCCATCTGTACCGCTTCTCCCCTTCGTTCGAAAGCTTCCATAAAGCTGCGCGCCATCAAGCCTGAACGCACACCATCAACAAGACAGTCGTACATCTCTACCATATGGACAAGTTGCACATTGGGCAGAAGACGCCAAAAAGTTCGAAAGGCAGGCATGACTTCACTGATGGACGGCAAAAAAGAAAGGTCCATTTGAAGTTGGGTGATCATTGGCAGTGAACGGGCGCTAACAGAAGCCACAGCTTGAAAGAAGGGCATCAAGTCAATGACACTCCTCAGCTCCAGATGAAGTGAAGGAGACAGTTGGCATTTCTCAGCAGCAACTTCGTCTTTTGCTTGCTGCAACTCAGCCAAACCCTTGAACAAAATCCCCCCGTCGGATGCGTCCCATTTGTACGTCGAACATTCTAAGCGCTTCAGCTGGCTCTTTCCTGCGAAAAAACTCGACTCCTTCAAGCGCATCTTGAAAGGAAGACGGAGCTCTTCTAGGTGATCGCATCCGGCCAAGTAATTCGTCAGCAGTCGGCACAACTGAACACTATTGCAGCTGGCATGTTCCTCGTTCGCTTCTACCGTACTGACATCAAAGCTGCGCAAATGATCTTTGCATAAATCGATGAACGGCCCTGTTGAAGGGGCGAAAAAGGCTCGCTGATACTCCCCGTGGCACATCTCGTCGAACACAATTTTCACCATTGCCCGTGCTTCCATCTGCATCAGCTCCAGTAGTTTGGCCATCAGACGCTCCGCAATTCTGTCATCCTTCATAGACTCAATTTCCAGCTGCTGAAGATTGATCGCTTTGGCCCAAAAGGCAACAATCGACATCATGAAGTCTTCGTCTTGAAGGTACTTCCACTCGTTCCCATTCCACATGCTACCAGACAATACAGTATACATTCCTGCTAATACTTGTCCAATTTTCAGCTCTTTCACTCCAAGCCAAGCGAACGCCTTGAATGCCCAGTTGACTCTCTCCAGTCTGCTCGCTTCTTTGGCTCCATTCACAGGCACGTAGGAGATGATCTTTCTCAGGACTTCAGGTGGAAGATGTGCGATGGAGGCTGACTGCATTGAACTGTTCAGCTGCATCTGAGAGGTGGCCAACTCCAGGCCGGTATCTTCGCCATCAGTAGCCATATGGTACGTAGGTAGGGGGTGGGTTTTACTGTAGTATTTCCGAAGTGTTTGCGGGGTTGGTACAGAGAGCGAGAGAGGCAAGTTCCAAACCGACCGACCAAAGAAAACTGTTTCGCACTGAATGCTACCGGATACGGAAGTAGGAAACAAAAATAACAAACAATATCAATCCGTTCAATGTAAACATTGCATTCCTGCTTGTTCCCTACTGTATGTACCTACCAATAAGTCCGTACGTACGCTATCCGTGTCCAACAAAGGGTTGACCGTTTCAAAAGAGCAAGAATACATATGCACACCACTTTGCCATCAACCTATTGACTGTTTCCTTCTCTTCATTGGTCGTGGCTCGACATAGTTCTCAAAGCATTTCCGCAACTGTTTTCGCAGTTTCTTTCGGTACTCGAGGTCTTCTAGCCGCGACAACGAATGTTCGTCCTGAGGAGCTTCGTGTATGCTGTTCATATGCTTATTCTCCAGTATGCGCTCTTTCATGGGCTTTACACTACCCGGACATTTTGAGCGATAGCTACTATGTACAGTATTTGCAACAAAACTGATGTTCGCTTCCCAATTCGTTTGTGTCCTCCGCTGCCATGGGCACTACTCCAGTATCCATCTCATTCCAGTGTTGCTCCTGGCCATTTCCATCTCTGACTTCAAGCTCCACACCAGGTAAGAGGGCTTGAACTTGACCTTCCTTCACTGCTGCCATTGATTCGGGTGTTGTTTCTTCTTTCTACAAGTCTCTCAGTCTCTTCAATCCAGTCAATAGAGTTGACTGTTCTTCTGTCATCTGACTATTCGTCTCCAGTTTTCTCAGTTGAATCATCTGCCTCATCAAACAGCTCACTTTATCCAACTTGGTACTTCTTTCCTTGTCTCCTGTGCAACTTCTACTGTATTCTATGAGCCCAGTTGGAGATGACTGCGAGAATGATGGAGAAAGCAGAGCAGCATCTGACCCAGTGACTTGGCCATTGTAAAAGCAGCAATTCACCATCTCTTCACTGGTAGAGAGGCCACTTGTGCCATCGTGAAATGAATGCTCCTCCACAATTTCCATTTCACCAAGTCTGTAGGTTCCACTTTTACATCAAACGACTCCAGCGTTGATAGCAATTCCAGCAATCTGCAAAACTGGAGAGAATACTACAGTACTAATGGAACAGATAACAAATGTTGCAAGGTGCAACCAGCAAAAGTAGACAGCAAAAGACTGTGAGTGAGCTGTACTATGCCCGCAATGGCTCAACCAAATCATTGCAAACAAAAGACAAGGCATAAGGAGCACCAAAATTTTTATTACGTATCTCTTACTGCATTTCATGCATAAGAGTAGACAGTACATACACGTGAGTGTCCTACAAGTTTACTTTTCATGGCAGTAAGACCTTTTGTGTTTCGTCAAATCAGAGGTTCGGTTGAACTGAACAGAGCTGGCACACTTCTCACAAGGAACGGCTTCATTCCAGTGAGGATGCGTCGGTGTATTTTCAAGTCTCCTCCACCTGCAAATCGCTTCCCACACGCGTCACATGCAAACGGCTTCTCCCCAGTGATGTACAGGGGTTATAATAACCACCCCTTATTAATCGAACCACACTAAATTAATTTTTATTTTAGAAGGCTAACTAGATGTGTACAAAATTTAGCCCTAGCCAGGAAGCTGCAAACACCCTCCCCGGAAAAACGTTAAACTGTAGCCATGGTTATTTGCATGAGTTTTAATATACTAGTAATGAAGAAAATGTTAAATGCTCAGAAAAAATGTTATCTATGATACCCAGCAGATAGAACGAAAAAGTATCTTGAAAATAAAAATATTTTCTCCATAGTAAGGGAAATTTAGACATGTAGTTAAGTATGAACACATAAAATTTATACTATTAAGCCTGCTACAAAACTACAAAAAAAGCATAAAATCTTTTGTCCAATACTTACGAAAGTGGACGGTTTATTCTGAGACACTCTGTATTTTTAAAGTGTATGACACTGCGTGCAGCGATGATCACACTGGTCGCAAGCGTACGGCTTCTCTCCAGTATGCGCTCTTTCATGGGCTTTTACACTACCCGGCCATTTTGAGCGATGCTACTACAGTATTTGCCCCTACCCTCTTCGTAATCCCAGGCGTCCGCCTGTCCATAGCCACCTGGCAAACCCCGTCCGTAGACGGGGGAGACCAAGTCCGTAGATGGGGTTTTTCCACTCCGTCTCGGACGGAGTTTGCCGGGTGGCTACGGGACAGGCGGGCGCCTGGGATACGAAGGGGGTGAAAAGATATGATCTTGCGGCAGTACTTTCATGTATAGGAAGATGAACGAAGGAAGCTGACTGACTGAATTGAACTCGCTCAGCTGCAGTTGAGAGGTGGCCAGCTCCAGGCCAAGTATCCTTCGCTACCTACCAGTAGCCACTGATGGTTTCTCGTCAGACAAAGCAACAGAGCAAGCTATAATAGTTGTTCTGGCAATATTTTCCAGAATATGAGCTCGCCTAGAAAACGCACAGACTTGAAAAGCACACATCACACACCACCAAACACTTTTAATAAAGCCAACGCGGTCCCGCGAACTTGGACGGTTACAGAATTCAATTTAATTAGGCATCCCTCTTGGCCAAACTCAAACCAACCAAATTTTTTACTAGCAAAAATAACGTACTCTAACCACTTTGTATAAACTGTTGCTTCCCTGACGAATGACTCCCCGTGGACTCGAGAAAGACTCTGCCATGGACCTAAGTACTAACTCTTGTGACACATGTACGTTATGTCACTGTGTACTCCTTCCCATGCATGGCTCATTCATACCGTATGCAAGTAAGTTCTAGACTAATATAAAATACCCCGTTGGTGCTCTTATGACCTTGTTCTTCTTTTGATGTTGCGGCTTTTTTGGTTTTTCTTCCCGCCGTCTTCTCCTTCCTTTTTGTTCTTTTCTTTCTCTTCTCTCCTCCTTTTCTCCTTTCCTTTTTTTTTTTCTTTTTTTTTTTTTTTTCCGTCTTTTTTTCCCTTCCCTCTTTTTTTTTTTTCCTTCTCTTTTTTTTTTCTTTTTTTTTTTTCCCCTTTTGTTTGCAATGATTTGAAATGCCTATGGGTTGACGCCATTGTGGGCATAGTACACAGCTCACAGTATTCCTACTTTACAAAACTACGCCAACAACCACAATCTCTCTGTTCTCTAACCCGACTTACCGTGCGCCTTCTTGCCGTCTTCGAACGGTCGCTGGTTGAAGCTTGAGCTGGCCCTTCTTGACAGGTAGCCTTTTATAAACTTTTGATCGAAATCTAAAAAAATATTTTTTACGACTTTTTGCTGGTTGCCAAACAATTGTGAACAACGGGACACTAAATATGTACAAACCACTTTATCTGCCATTAGTACTGTAGTATTATACTTATCTTTTTTTTTTTTTTTTTTGTGGTTTTTTTTTTTTTTTTTTTTTTTTTTTTTTTTTTTTTGTTTTTTTTTTTCTCTCCAGTTTTGAGATGGCTGGAATAGCTATCAACGCTGGAGACGTTTGATGTAAAGTGGAACCATCACAATCGACTTGGTGAAACTCGGAAAATTGTCTTGGGTGACTGAAAAAGAAAAATTTTCATCTGCCCGTGGAAACTCAGAGTACATTATACATAATAAAATGATGCGCTGAGATTTCATGTTCAAGAATGGCAACTACAAATCTGTGGCCCGTCTCTACCAGGAAGAGACGGTGAAGTGTTTTGCAATGGCTCAAGTCACGGGTCAGAGCTGCTCTGCTTCTCCTCATTCTCGCCGTTCGATTTCTGGTTCTCTCTTGGTTTTTTTTGTTTTTTTTTTTTTTTCTTTTTTTTTTTCTATTTTTTTTTTTTTTTGGGGGGCAGTCGGGCGGGGGGTGAAGATGAGAATAAAAGTAGGTTTGGTTTGTTGGGGTGGGTTGGTGTGGGGGGGGAGGGGTGGAGAGGAGACAAGGCATAAGAGACAAATTTTATCTCTGCATACTAATACCACAGCATAAGAAGTACTAGCTAATTCTGGTGTTTTGGGTGGGGTGTGGGGTACACAGCTGTATTTGTTCTTTTTGTTGTTGAACATACACGTGACATTTGTCTTTTGTGTAGTACTCATGGGTGCTTTTGCTAGTAAAAAATTTGGTTGGTTTGAGTTGCCAAGAGGGATGCCTAATTAAATTGAATTCGTAACCGTCCAAGTTCGCGGGACCGCGTTGGCTTTATTAAAAGTGTTTGGTGGTGTGTGATGTGTGATTTTCAAGTCTGTGCGTTTTCTAGGTGAGCTCATATTCTGGAAAATATTGCCAGAACAACTATTATAGCTTGCTCTGTTGCTTTGTCTGACGAGAAACCATCATGGCTACTGGTAGGTAGCGAAGGATACTTGGCCTGGAGCTGGCCACCTCTCAACTGCAGCTGAGCGAGTTCAATTCAGTCAGTCAGCTTCCTTCGTTCATCTTCCTATACATGAAAGTACTGTACTGCGCAAGATCATATCTTTTCACCCCCTTCGTAATCCCAGGCGTCCGCCTGTCCGTAGCCACCCGGCAAACTCCGTCCGTAGACCTACGTAAGTGGAAAAACCCCCATCTACGGACTTGGTTTTCCCCGTCTACGGACGGGGTTTGCCAGGTGGCTATGGACAGGCGGACGCCTGGGATTACGAAGAGGGTAGTTGCAAATACTGTAGTAGCTATCGCTCAAAATGGCCGGGTAGTGTAAAAGCCCATGAAAGAGCGCATACTGGAGAGAAGCCGTACGCTTGCGATCAGTGTGATCATCGCTGGACGCAGTGTCATACACTTTAAAAATACATCGCAGAAGTCACACTGGGGAGAAGCCGTTTGCATGTGACGCGTGTGGGAAGCGATTTGCAGGTGGAGGAGACTTGAAAATACACCGACGCATCCTCACTGGAATGAAGCCGTTCCTTGTGAGAAGTGTGCCACTCTGTTCAGTTCAACCGAACCTCTGATTTGACGAAACACAAAAAGGTCTACTGCCATGGAAAGTAAACTCTTGTGACACTGTCACGTGTATGTACTGTGTACTCTTATGCATGGTATTACGTATGCAGTAAGAGATAATAAAAATGTTGGTGCTCTTATGCCTTGTCTTTTGTTTGCAATGATTTGAAATGATTGGTTGAGCCATTGTGGGCATAGTACACAGCTCACAGTCTTTTGATCGTCTATTTTTGCTGGTTGCAACATTTGTACTTATCTGTTCCATTAGTACTGTAGTATTCTCTCCAGTTTTGCAGATGGCTGGAATAGCTATCAACGCTGGAGACGTTTGATGTAAAAGTGGAACCTACAGACTTGGTGAAATGGAAATTGTGGGGGAGCATTCATTTCACGATGGCACAAGTGGCCTCTCTACCAGTGAAGAGACGGTGAATTGCTGCTTTTGCAATGGCCAAGTCACTGGGTCAGATGCTGCTCTGCTTCTCCATCATTCTCGCAGTCATCTCCAACTGGGCTCATAGAATAGAAGTTGCACAGGAGACAAGGAAAGAAGTACCAAGTTGGATAAAGTGAGCTGTTTGATGAGGCAGATGATTCAACTGAGAAAACTGGAGACGAATAGTCAGATGACAGAAGAACAGTCAACTCTATTGACTGGATTGAAGAGACTGAGAGACTTGTAGAAAGAAGAAACAACACACCCGAATCAATGGCAGCAGTGAAGGAAGGTCAAGTTCAAGCTCTCTTACCTGGTGTGGAGCTTGAAGTCAGAGATGGAAATGGCCAGGAGCAACACTGGAATGAGATGGATACTGGAGTAGTGCCCATGGCAGCGGAGGACACAAACGAATTGGGAAGCGAACAGCAGTTTTGTTGCAAATACTGTACATAGTAGCTATCGCTCAAAATGTCCGGGTAGTGTAAAAGCCCATGAAAGAGCGCATACTGGAGAATAAGCATATGAAAAGCATACACGAAGCTCCTCAGGACGAACATCCGTTGTCGCGGCTAGAAGACCTCGAGTACCGAAAGAAACTGCGAAAACAGTTGCGGAAATGCTTTGAGAACTATGTCGAGCCACGACCAATGAAGAGAAGGAAACAGTCAATAGGTTGATGGCAAAGTGGTGTGCATATGTATTCTTGCTCTTTTGAAACGGTCAACCCTTTGTTGGACACGGATAGCGTACGTACGGACTTATTGGTAGGTACATACAGTAGGGAACAAGCAGGAATGCAATGTTTACATTGAAGGGATTGATATTGTTTGTTATTTTTGTTTCCTACTTCCGTATCCGGTAGCATTCAGTGCGAAACAGTTTTCTTTGGTCGGTCGGTTTGGAACTTGCCTCTCTCGCTCTCTGTACCAACCCCGCAAACACTTCGGAAATACTACAGTATATAATAGCCTCGAGATAATGGTAGACGGAGGAGAGGCGTTTATTTTCTCTGGTCACTCCTTGGGCTGGGCTTTCCAGTTATCTTGTCATCGCCCTTCCTGCCTGTTGTGTGCAATGAGTTGTGCGAGCAATTAAGGAAGGGAAGGCTGCCCTACCCAGCCCATCGGTCTGCCGCACGCATGTTGTTCCCTCCCTGCCTGTTTGTGCCTAATTGCCTTTGGTCTCTTTTTGTTTGGGCAGCGGGCAGCGCGCCTCGCGCGATGACCATTCTTTCTCTTCCCTCCCTCCCTGTCCGTCCACTACTAACGTATTTTATACGGACGCTCAACCAGAGATGACCAACGCATTATCGATCCGCCCGCCGGTCTACCATTGTCCCGCAGCAATATTACCTACGTATCATATGGCTACTGGTGGCGAAGGTACTGGCCTGGAGTTGGCAACCTCACAGCTGCAGCTGAACAGTTCAATGCAGTCAACCTCCATCGCTCATCTTCCACCTGAAGTCCTGAGAAAGGTCATCTCCTACGTTCCTGTGAGTGGAGCCAGAGAAGCGAGCAGATTGGAGAGAGTCAACTGGGCGTTCAAGCCGTTCGCTTGGCTTGGAATGAAAGAGCTGAAAATTCGACAAGTATTGTCTTGTAGCATGTGGAATGGGAACGAGTGGAAGTACCTTCAAGACGAAGACTTCATGATGTCGATTGTTGCCTTTTGGGCCAAAGCGATCAATCTTCAGCAGCTGGAAATTGATCCTATGAATGATGACAGAATTGCGGAGCGTCTGATGGCCAAACTACTGGAGCTGATGCAGATGGAAGCACGGACTATCGTGAAAATTGTGTTCAATGTGGTGGGCTCCGGGGACTACCCGCGGGTCTTTTTCGCCCCTTCAACTGGGCCGTTCATCGATTCATGCAAAGATCATTTGCGCAGCTTTGATGTCAATGAGGTAGTTGTGGACGAGGAACATGCCAGCTGCAATAGTGCTGAGTACTGCCGGCTACTGACGAATTACTTGGCCGGATGCGATCACCTGGAAGAGCTCCGTCTTCCTTTCAAGATGCGCTTGAAGCAGGCAAGTTTCTTTGCAGGAAAGAGCCAGCTGAAGCGCTTAGAATGTTCGACTTTCAAATGGGACGCATCCGATGTAGGGATTTTGTTCAAGGGTTTGGCTGAGTTGCAGCAAGTGAAAGATGAAGCTGCTGCTGAGGGAAGCCAGCCGTCTCCTACACTCCATCTGGAGCTGAGAGATGTTTTGAATTTGATGCGCTTCCTTCAATCTGCAGTTTCTGTCAGCGCCAGTTCACTTCCCATGATCACCCAGCTTCACATGGACATCGTCTGTTCAGTGCTTTCATCGTATGTCTTGATTAGTGGAATCGGGCCTGTTCGAAATTTTTGGCGTCTTCTGCCCAATGTGCAACTTGTCCATATGGTAGAAATGTACGAATGTGCTGTTGATGGTGTGGGCTCAGGCCTGATGGCGCGCAGCTTTATGGAAGCTTTTGAAGGAAGGGGCTCAGCTGCACAGATGGAGCTGGGGTTGCCTGCTGTTAAGCACGCTCTTGTTGACTTGCGAGGTGCAGTTGGTCGTCAGCCAGTGGTGGATCGAATTGAGCAAGTGGATAGCCTTCAATGTGGTGATGTGGTGCTCGAGTATCAGAGTGGCAACGCACGGGTGCGAGTGAAGGTACGAGAAGAGGACTGATACTGATGAGACTGTGACGATTTCATGGTTTCTATTCTACTTTAGACACGTACAGTACATGACACGTTATTAGATGCAGTATACGTTCCGTGAATGTACCACAAAGGTATACAGTACACAACACATTGTGGAGTGTATTATTCTTTCATGTTCAGTTCGGGTTCATTTAGTGTTCATTTCATTTCATGTGTACGAACGCAGTACGTAGTACTTTGACTTTTCATGTGGGTACCGTAGGCGATGTGCATGTACGGTATAGTACTTTCCGCGTGCTATGTGCAGAGAAAACTGAGATTTACCAACAGCTTTGTTTCGCTATGGGAGGCACAGTAGCGCTAGTGGACACCAGATTTTCTTTGGTATGGACTGTACAGGGTGTCTTTTTTCTCATGGATGATTTTGATTGCCTAGTTCAATAGGTTATCCTGCACCGATTTCGCTCAAATTTTGCCCACATATCCCCGACCGTTTACCATTTACTTGGTAAAAATTTCAAGGTGAAATGCTGTATTGGTAGTCAGAATTATCCCCTTCCTTTCACAACGGCAATTTTGAGCTTTTTCTTTTTACTTTTCAATCTTTTTACTGTCAAATGATTGAAAGATGTTTGTTGGATCCCAACGGCTCTTTCCAAGGAGCAAAATTGTTTCAACTAGATGGAACCTACATCCTAAACGGACAAAAAACATTGACAGTGATGGTGGCATTGCTTAGAGATGTCTAGTGGCATGTCTAGTGCTGCTCATGCCTCCTCAGTGCTGCATCATCAGCTGATGAGCCATAATCATCAGATTTGATTACTCCCGAATTCTTTATGGGGTGGAAAGATGGAAAGGGTCTACAAAGACAATCCAAAGCCGTGTACCATTCGAAAAAATGCAGCAGTATTGCCATTTGCCACGTTTTTCGATATCTTGATGGAAGAATTGTAGCCGTAGTCGAATAGTATGGTGAAAATGCTGAAAAATTGTGATCTCATTTTCTCCGCTGTAATTCTCACTACCGGTGCAGTATTTTAACTCGAAATTTTTACCAAGTAAATGGTAAACGCTCGGGAATATGTGGGCAAAATTTGAGCGAAATCGGTACAGGGTAACCTGTTGAAATTGGCAATCAAAATCATCCATGAGAAAAAAGACACCCTGTACGTCGTTTATTACTAGTTCTTGGCTTATGCAGAAGATTCGAGATGGAAACCGCAATGGTCTGTAGTTTTCTGTTTCTTGGACATACCGTATGTGTATGTTCGTTCAGTACGTACGTACGTTTTACATGGTTATGCGTATTGCTGATAGTAAAAAATTTTTCGTTTGAGTTTGGTCAAGAGGGATGCCTAATTGAATTCTTAGCCGTCCAAGTTCGCCGGGCCGCGTTTGGCTTTATTAGTGTGTTGAGGCCTGGTGGTGTGTGATGTGTGTTAAACCATGGCAGTGGCTAGTGGCAGCGAAGATACTTGGCCTGGAGCTGGCCACCTCTCAACTGCAGCTGAGCAGCTCAATTCAGTCAGTCAGCCAGCTTCCATCGTTCACCTTCCTATGACCAAGAACAGCTCGAAATTGGGGCAGGGATGACAGAATTGCGGCGCTTCTGATGGCCAAACTTACTGCAGCTGATGGACCACCGTTGGTTGGCCAGCATTTTTAAGCCTCACTAGTGGGCCTTTTTCGCCCGAGATGAAATAAATTGATGAACCACCAATGTTTATGTACGTATCTGCATATCTGCCACTATAATACGTACCAAGCACTCCATAACACACGTAAATACTGTAAATAGTATCTCAGGATCTAGGCGACGCAGAGCAAAGCGGTCAAAAACGCCACGGTTAATTTTCAGCGGCATTGACAATAAAGAAATTAGCCGTGGCGTTTTTGACCGCTTTGCTCTGCGTCGCCTAGATCCTGAGATATTTACAACATGTGATACGGGTGCTTGGTACGTACTGTAACCCAGAACTGTGCAATACACAGGCTAGCCTACTATCAAGGCACAACTCAATACAATAGTTCGCAATACGTTGTGTACCCAACGCCGTACTTATACGAATAAAACAGTCTGCATGATTGTGTACGCAATGCACTCGCTGTGCGTATTACAGTATGTACATACTGACGAAAACATACAGGACATGATGAACAATAAACCTACTCCTCCCTAAAGATAGCATACGTCGTCATTTTATCCGTACATAACCTTCTAAAATCGCAAGTGCACTAGGGTAGCGTGGGGCAAAACCGCCATGGGAGAAATCCGCCCACCTATGGCGCTTTTACCACCATTCAAATCATGGCTCTCGAAAATGTATCTCGGAAACTTCTGTCTCTGTTTCTTCCGTCCTAGCCATAACTTGACAACCTAAGTAAGTAGGCCTGATGGGGGTAAAAGCGCCATAGGTGGGCGGATTTCCCCCATGGGCGGTTTTGCCCCACGCTACCCTACAAGACAAAGGGAACTGTTTCTTTCTTTCTCTAAAATCTCAAGTGCGGTTTGTGCTTGGTCAGATATTTGTCCAGCACGTCCCAAAACTTGAGCAGATTGGCTCGGTCCAGGTGGCGCTTATTCTTCGACAGCGTCAGCACGTGCACGTTCCACTTGGCAACGTTCGCGTCTAGCTTCATCTCGTCCCATATAAAGGGGGGATGTGGCAAATATTTTCTCATAGA
>JASAMW010005661.1:0-106048 GCA_030247985.1 Epsilonema sp. ZAB3_2 | reverse complement strand
TTCATCTATGTATTTTTCGCAACAGCACGGCAAACGTCCACGAGACAACTTCTCCGCCGGACGACGGAACCATAGGGTACTGTGGGCCAAACCCGGACACGGGGTAACCCCGGGACACCTAAGCTTTTCTGAACTTGCCGCTTCAGCAAATATTGATCACGGTAGTTTCATTTGAAAGAGGAGAGTTCAAGGGCTTCGACTGGGGCAGAGAACAGCTTGCTCAATCGGTCGAATGATTCTGAGATATACTAGGTGTCGGGGTTTACCCCCGTGTCCGGGTATTACCCCACAGTACCCTATATCCAGAAGACCACGACAAATACAGTAAACTCACATCCTCCAACGGAAAAGGCTGGCTCTCCTCCTTCTCCTCCTGAATTCCCTCCTCCCTCGTCTCCCCTTCGGCTTCCATCTCTTCTCTCCTTTCTTCTCCATCCTCCTCCAGGTTGTTCAACGCTGAGCATCCCTGCTGGTCTCCACTATCAGTCGATTTCTCCACAACAGGTGGCTGCTTGTCTACTTGGTCAGATGACGAGGCAGTGGTGTTGTCAGAGGGATCCTCGTTTTCATTCTGCACAGGTTCTTCGGGTGGCGTGAGAGTCATGTCCAGGTCTGGCGTCTTCTCCCTCGTTTCCTGTACAATTTGTGGAAACGTTTCGAGCGTACAGCACCACGTACAGTACGTATACACCAGATGTCAGATACCACGAGTTGTTTATGCTAAGCAAGTATTATTTCTGACGACATCTGCATGTCGCTACGTACAGATAAGACTGTTTTGTACATACATACAAGCGTGATGTGTGTACAGTACTAGTACAACTGCAACAGGTCATACCTGCTGAACATCAGTGCCAGTTGTTCCAACTTTCTCCTGCGATTTTACGCGGCAGCTAACCAGCACTTCCTTGGCGTTCTCCTCCACTGCACTACTACAGTTCCGGATCAGGGTCATCGGTTGGCTGAGCGAGAAGCGAGGCGGACATTTCCCCTAAAACATCACATCACATCACTGGTGCGCTTACACAGACGATAACTCCGAATTCGGTCCGAGCGCTGACTATGCTTCAACACGTAAAACCGCCGAGTTCGCACCGAATTCGCTCTTTGCAAAGAAACAAACAACTCAATTCGCGGACACAGTACCGGAAGTACGTACTCTATGTACATACCATACCATACCACGGGAGTTGACATGTATTTCTCGAACAGCTGAGCGCTGGATCGCATCTGAATCGAGTTGAGCAGCCACTCGCCTGTGCCACCCTTTTGTCGCTTCAGCGATGGCTACAAACAGCAGACAATTTGCGTACAATACTCCTGGTACAATGAATTGATATTCAGACGACAAAATAAAAGCTGGTGCAGGTAGGGTACTGTGGGGTAAACCCGGTCACCTACGCGCATTTGAACTTGCTGTTTCAGCAAATGATGAACCGAAAAAGCTTATTTGAAAGAGGAGAGTTCAAGGGATCGATTGATAAAATATTTAGTCTCAATCGGTCCATGCGCACAACTTAGGTGGCCGGATTTTCTCATGGCCGGGTTTATCGCACAGTACCATACACGTTAGGACACTGTGCCAGGGCAAACCTGGCCATGGAGTAAACAAACCGGTCTGTCTTGTACCAGGATGGCCGGGTTTACCCCATGCTACCCTAATTACTTGACTACTCGGCAGCTGAAGCTGCTGCTCCTGATCCTTCTCCTCCGCCCAGTCGTCCGTAGTGTCCAATGATCGCTGCCGATTCCAAGCGTTACTCACGCCAAACGGTTTCTTACAAGGCTTATCCATCATGATAGCCGGGTCCTACAGTACAAACAGCCATTCATTACCAAACTAAAGTCGTACAGAAAAAACAGCCAGCCATTACCAAACAACAACCCTGCATAGGCAACGGAAAGACGTCAAGCGCATATTTCAGTCACGTGCCGTGTCACGCATTGCTCATATGTAGCTGTCAGTTTGGGTAGAGGACATAATATAGGTACCGTATTTTTGGGTGTATAGCCCCATGGGGTTATACAAAAATTGAGAGGTCCAATGGGGGGTTATACACTAGGGGGGATATACAATGGGTGGGGATATACATAGGACAAAATTTATGTTTATGAGAGGTGTGTAGAGGCATGTTTTTGAGGTCAAAAGTATGTGTTTTAGGGCATAATCGCGGTTAAAACACGGGCTTATTCTAGTACAAGACATGCTCAGCTAAGCCTACAAGCATAGCAGCATGGTGTAGGAGTAGCTATAGCTAGCATAGGGACGAGCTACATAGTGATAGGTCAGGTACCTACAGTACATGTATGTCCATAGAACTGAATAACGTATGAAAATGGCGTACGTACGTACGGACGTGCACTTTTAGGGCGTTGGATGATACCCTACAGCTTCTGGATGATGACACCCTTCAATTTCTGGATGACGGGGATGAGCAGAGAGACAGGAAGAAGACATCAACCAGCCAGCATCTGTGGAAGACGCTACTGTTGCGGATAACAAAATCGTGACGCCAACTGGATCAGTGCAGGAGGAGGAGCAACAAGGGGCCAGAAGCAGCAAAGATGTACATAGGATAGTAGCGTAGCGTACGTAAGCTATTGCATATGTACATATGTACATTACGTGCAACATGCTTCCTGTTACATTCGGACGAGAGAATGGGGCTAGAGTTTCAAAGTCGTGAAGCTAATTTTGGCTCTAAATATGCATTGCACAGACCTGTAGAAGTCCGTGCAGGTAACAACTGTCATCCCGTGTACCTGCGTGAATTTACGCGGTCTATCTGTGCATCTGTGCAGGAAATTGTGTGACTCATTCCAGGGTTCGATTCCCTGCACATATGGCAAATTTTCCACCTCGATTTAGAATTTGGACACAGAGGCAACTGCACGTTCAATACGCGCTACCGTGAGTACTTCATGTTCTTTCATGCATATGCTGCAGGGGGATACGCAAACGGACTGGGGAGGATTGGTGGGTAATGATGAAGCGGCGACACCTGGCGGCGCGAGAGAGAAACCGGCGGCGGACTCGGCGTTGCTTCGCCAGCTGCTGCAGTCTGCGCGTCATCCCAAATTCCCGGCTTTCCTGCGCAAAGTGGAACGCAAGTGCTCGAAAGCGTCGGAGCAGCTGCAGGAGAAGGGAGGAATGAAAACGGTAGGAATGTATGCAAGGTACTGTGAGGTAAACCCGGCCATGGGAAAATCCGACCACCTAAGCTTCAGGGCTGCAGGACAAAGGAATGAAAACGATACGTACATACGTAGGATACGGTACTATGGGGTAAACCCGGTCATGGGAAAATCTGGCCACCTAAGTTTCAGGGCTGCATAGCTCAGTAACCAATGAGAAAAGTGATATCAATCGATTCCTTGAACTGTCTCCTTTTTCGAATGAGCTGTTTGGTTCATCATTTGCTGAAACAGCAAGTTCAATGGATCTTAGGTGACCGGGTTTACCCCACACTACCCTGTGTAGGTAAACGTTCAGTCCGCAATAAGGCCCATTTATATTGGTGGCATGCGCTGGGCGCACGCTCGGCGTCGAGCGCATTTCCCGCCAGATATGAATGAGCCTTGATTTGTTGAATGAACTTTGCAGAAAGATACTCAAACTGAGCCGGAGCCAAGTGAGAAAGAGGCCGTGTTTCGTCTCCTGATGCAAACGGTGGAAGATCCTCAATTTTCGGCCTTCGTACAGAAGATTGATAGCATACTGGAAAAGGAGGAGGACTGAGGGGTGGTGGTAGCGGTAGGTACCGTATACGTAGTATTATGGACTCTTGGTATTGATTTCCGGTGTATGAAAGGACGGTGAAAAAGCAAGTAGACGACTGAGTTGTTTGTTTACTGGTCACATTCAGGTCGGTGTATATTATTGGCACATTTCATTTGTTGTTTCACTTTATTTGTTTGTTTTCCATGTTATTTTTTTGCTTGTTGGTGGTTTATCCTTTGTGAAGTTGCATAAAGATTGTTCTACAGATCTCCTCGGAGGGTTTGTGTTCGGTTTATGGGTTTGAATATCCCAACAAGTATCTTTAAATCTTCACATTGACTAGTACCAGAGATTTCTGGAACGTTCTGCATACGTACGGTACGCATTCTTGGCGTAGGACGTGCTTTCTTTACGTACGTACAAACATACATATGTATACAGAGTGTGTACGTACATACTATACTATATTATTGTGTTTCCATTTTGCGCAGGTTTGAAGGTTGATTTCTACGTGCTGTTTACTGCTGTGTTTACTGGACAAACAGAGCAGCTGCAAGAGTTTTGGATTTGGGTTCAGCAAGGAGCAGAACTGATAATTCTTCATTTGTTTGTTTCCAAGACGATGCTATCGGCAGTTGTTCGACGTTGTTCATCACTCGCCCGACACTGCTTGAATCGGTGCAATCGATCAGTGGCCGCTACATCATCGTAAGAAAGAACGATTCATTTCTTTATGCCACTTTCAGATATGGCACGGGTGTGGACGATCAAGAGCGTCCTTGATAATTTTGGCGCTCAGTAGTAATCTGACATTCTAAACAAGAATAGCAATAGTGTTTGAAAAAGGGTCGAAAAAGCCGGTTGCTATTCTTGTATAGAAATGCCAGATTTACTAAGATTACTACGGAGCGCCAAATTGTCAAGCACTCTCTTGATCGTCCCTTTGACTATACCGTATTTACCCATGCATAGCCCCTATGACCAGCTTATGTAGGTAGGGTCAGGTACTGTACAGTACATATGGGGCTATGCATAGGGGGGGGGGGGGGCGGCTATGCATAGGGCATTTTTTATGTTTTGCCAATATGGGGCTTATGCATAGGGGGGGGGGGGGGGGGCTATGCATGGGTAAATACGGTATACGTCATCTAGCCAAACGCACGTGGACGCACGAAAGTGTCTTGGCCCTTACACACACGGTACGTTCGTCGCTTATCTTATCTGAATGCGGTAATAGCGTGTATCGTCGCCGCCATGCCAGAACATGATATCTCCACTTTACCACTTTTCGAGAAAAACGCATTTGAAAGTTTGACTGCACCAGGTAAGATCAGGTTGTTGCAGAACCACCCCATTATGCATATCACATGAGGTTGGTCCTTTGGCTATCTATTGATGTTAAAAGGATACTCTAAGCACTGCTCATTCCAGAGAAAAAGACAACAACCTTTGGTGATGATGGCACTTATCACGTTCTGGCACAAAAAAATTTTCTCCTAGCAAAATACAAACAGCCACTTTTTTAATCATATCTCGACTTTAGGCAAACAATGACAGGCACTGACCATCCCAGGCATGAGACAATGACCAAACAAGCAATAAATCGCTTGAAAGAGTTTCTGAGGCAAGAAATAATTCAGTTTCAAAGTAGCACTTGGAGTTATAACGTTCTGGCATAAATTATGAAAACGTAATGATGAAGCATCCATTTTATAACAAATTTTGCGATTCTGCTGTTTCTGTGCATAATTTTGGAGATGTGACGATTTGGAATGCAAGTTTACAAACCTACCATCCCAAATATGTCATAAACTCAATTTTCAAAAAAATGGAGATATCATGTTCTGGCATGGCGGCGACGGTATGTGTACGTTTGTGGCACCCGAAAGGTGATGTTGATTGCATTTTATTGATTGATATTGCTTCAGGATGAGTTATACGAACGGACCACTTGGAGATTTGGGTTCTGGAGCTGGGAAGGTAGGCCTATTTAGGCGTTTGTATAGTTTTGCAGTTTGTGTGAAATGCTTTGGTCCAAATGGTGGACTTCTGCGCATTCTTCAATACCTGTGGTCGGTCCGGGATACGAGGGGTTTTTGTGTCGAAATACCGTATTTTTACCGGTGCATGGCCCCGGGGCTATGCAAAAATTGAGAGGTCCTATATGGGGCCATTATGCATAAGCATAGGGGACCCTGGACCGAGCTCAGGAAGGTACTGAAGGTGCAAAAGTCCACTATTTGGACCACACCAGTTGCATGTTATGTTGGTAGGCTACGCATGTTAGTGTCCTTGCTTATATGGTAGAGATGGGCCGAGACTGGATTGTTGCTGAAAACGAGACCGAGACCGAGACCGAGACTTAGAATTTTTTCCGAGATCGAGATCGAGACCGAGATTAGGGAATTTTGTCGAGACCGAGACCGAGATCGAGACCGAGACTAAGTATTGGTATAAAGACTTATGGAATTTCGTTTTTATTTTTCTGATGGTCGTTTTCTATGAAAATAATATGGCGAAAACAGTGGTGAATAGGTGCTTCACTTCTATTTTCTACATTACATTGCTAAAATCGCCCCGCAGGGGAAATTTTTTCATGGTAGGCAGCTAAAATCTCAGCGGAAATGCATGAAAATTGCTTGTGAAAGCACGATTTCAATCTAGTCTCGGTCTCGCCTAAAATAGGCCATAAAAGTTGCGAGACCGAGACCGAGAATTTGAAAATTCTAAAGTCGAGACCGAGACCGAGACCGAGATCGCCAAAAATGACCGAGATTTCCGAGACCGAGAGTCTCGGCCCATCTCTATTATATGGTATGATATATTTTTAGGGCGGAGGTGCGGGTGGTTCAGTGAGGGAAGCGGGCGGTGCCTTTGGAAAAATGGAGCAGGCTAGAGAGGAGGAATACTTCCGCAGACTTGTAAGTAAAGCTTGTTTTGTTGGTTGGTGGCTGGGTGGCTATCCAGTGAGCATTTCAACACATCCACGGCGCACCCAAAAAAGCCGACATTCTTGGCAACAAATTGTTCAGCTGTTGTCCGTTCGACAAACCGACCCTTGTATGAACGGACAAACCGGCAACAAACGGACAAAAGCTGAACGATTTGTTGCCAAAATTGTCGGATTTTCGGGGTATGTGTTAAGGCAGCGGCTACATATTTATTCTTGATCAGTGCCGGCGCACTTGAATACCAGCTTTTCGTTGCATTTTAGCAAAAGGCTCAGCTTCATAACTTGCAGAAAGATTTGGAGAACGAAATTAATCATCACGAAGAGAATATGCGACGGCATCAAGAGGCGATAGAGAGACACAAGAAACGCATCAATGAACTCAAGAGAGAAGAGGAAGACGTGAGCAAAAAGCCCTGATAACACATACGTACAGTACATTTGGCTCTTCTCATGCGTACATGTTTGTTCTACGTACACATGATGCAGTCACAGTGATAGATAATATCTGAAAGACTCCTAATACTATGTATGTATGTAGTAGTGTAGCGAAGCGACTATATTCGGTCTAGAGAATGATTGCATCCGTTATGTGTACAATTGAGCCATCCCGTTTGCAGATATGGGTAAATTACTATTTCACGCAAGACGAGGCATGGGCCGAGTATAGTCATAACGGATGATATAGTGCCAGTCCAGGCTGTCCCTCTGTTTGGTCTTTTACTTGCTTACATAGGTACGTAATGTATGATGCATGCTGCACATGCTATGTACCTTGTGTGTGCTATGTTATGTACACATGCAATCTTATTTTGGATTCTGCACAGCTCTGTGAATCATGTGTACTATTGTTTGCTGTGTGAAATAGCTGAACGTGAGAATGTTAGCTAGAAAAGTACACATCTTTAATTTCAGCTGGCCAAATGACAAAAGAACCTTGTGCTTGGCAAAGTGAGTCATGAGAGTATGGAAAGATGCACACAGAGACGGAACGGAACAAACAGAACCTTGAACGAAATCCTGGCATATACGGACAAAATATACAAAGATAAAAACAACGAATAGAAAAGAACTATCAAAATAAATATTCCACCAAAATAAAGCCTAAAACTCAGAACAGTAAAAAAAAGTAGAAACGAAAAGGTGGTTGGTCTACTCACTGACCATAATGCACTTGTAATACTGTTACAATCACATCACAACACCTATTTACAATTAGGGTGTAGCGTGGGGCAAAACCGCCCATGGGGGAATGCCACCTTCCTATGGCACTTTTACCCCCATCAGGCCTAGGTTGTCAAGTTTTGGCTAGAAATGAAGAAACAGAAATGAAATGAAAAGTTTTGGCTAGAAAATGAAAATGAATGCTAGAGGTAGAAAAAAGTTTGAATGGGGGTAAAAGCGCCATAGGTGGGCGGATTTGCCCCATGGGCGGTTTTGCCCCACGCTACCCTACTGCACATGAGATGATAAACATTTGTTCGGTTAAGCTTAAGAAAACAAACAACCATAACCTGTTTGCTTCAGTCAAACTCGATCACCTTGTTGATCGCCCACAATAATCTGAGTGCTGCTCATGCCCAAATCGCCATTGATAGTACTCAACTCGCCAGTGACCGACTGCAACACACAACAGCATAGTACAGACAGTTACAGTAGCTACATGTACTGTACATACCTACATTACACACATTGGATTCATACTGCATTCAGATAAGCGATGTACTCCAACATTATGTATGCCCACACAATATTCTTGCACAATCAGTAGGTGTGAACAAAAGCGCATTTGCGCCCCAGTACCCCCAGTTGTCTTTTTCACCCCAAAAAAGCAGTGGCCAAAGTGAAAAAATTACAGTAGTATAAGGAAAATGCCAAGATTTGCCAGCCTCCATGAGAGGTGAATTTGGCATTGTTGTGGCTTGCATTTTTCTGGGCTCATACGCTGGCTGGGTGTATTTTGATCATACACTGCTTATCTGAATCTGCATGTCCCCTGATGCGATCATACTCATTCCTACCTAAGTACTACCTACGTACATCTTACATCCTACCACAATGTGTGTACACTGTACAAGCACAAAAATATACTACTATGAGATAAAATGACTAACCATTTCACACATTTTTGGCTGCAGAACCACACAACAGGAAGAGATTCTAGACAAGATGCCCCTGAAAATAGAGGAGAAGCACATAGAAAATAAATGCATCATTGAGTGCTACCATATCCCATTGCACAGTGAGACAACATGCAAATATAAGAACATGCAGGAAAAATCAGTGCGAGAGAAGCACCTTGGCTTCACAGGGATAGCAGTTTTGCATTGCTGCATCAGCTGATTGTGTGAAATGGTTAGGTATAAAAAAATAACTAACAAAAAACTACTGCACGTGCATGCACTCTCAAAAGTTAGGAAAATTGCATGTTATTCTACCACCAAAGCAGTAAAAAATAAGTAGCAGGCTATGTGTGCAAGAGTGTACAATGAATCACCAATCACTACAAGGTACAAACTAGAAAATGTGAGGTAGTACAGTGAGATCATGCAAAGTGAACGAAACAGCCACTGACACAGCCAACAGAAGCGAGAGTTGTTTGTTAGGATGCTTGCAAAAGCCTCTGCATTTCCATAAAACTGCCATACATCCTGTGCCGTCTATTTCTATTTACCCTTGACATAGATGGTGGAGCGTTAGCATTTGTCGGGCTGTCAAAGGAGCCATCATCTACCAAATCCATATCACTCTGTGATGGGTGTCTTGCATCCGGCTGTAATAAATCAGAAACAACTACAGTAATCCCATCCACTGAGCCATCAGGGGCAAAACTTTGCGTATTGCATCGTTCAAGTTTGGAACTTTGCGTATTGCATCGTTCAGGTTTGGTCTTCATGAGTAGGGTACTGTGGGGTAAACCCAGACACGCGGAAAACCCGGACACCTACGCTGTTCTGAACTTGTCGCTTCAACAAATGATGAACATGGTAGCTGATTTAAAAGAGGAGAGTTCAAGGAATCGATTGGTAAAATACTTGCCTCAATCGGCCTTGGTTGCTGAGATAGACTAGGTGTCCGGGTTTACCCCACAGTACCCTACATACCTGAGACATTTGCTGAGTAGATGTGAGAAGGCGAGCTAAAGGCATGCAGCAGCTAGGTGCAGTCTCCATCAAACTGGGACGACTGTGCGTCAGCAAAGGCTTCATAAACCTACAAGTCAACAAGCAACGTTGCAGCAAAATCTCTTATAGGTCATAGGCATTCTTCTAACCGCAAACGAAACCGATGTTCAGCCGGTTAACTCCTCCAGTTTCAGCAACTTCTGCGCTGAGGACAGGAGGAGTTACAAACAGTGCTCATACCTGACAGTACAGTACATGGCGCGCGTTGTGTACCTTGCATCAAAGTTGTACCACTTCCTCGGTAGCAGAGACTTATCCCAGGGATTATGGGCTTTGTTCGGGCCGCGATGTCCCACTTCCCCTCCACTGCCAGCCTCATCCTCATTTGACTCCTAAAAACAGCGCAATTTTCATCAAGGGACGTCCCTTATTTTTTTGCAGTTATGCAGCACGTACATACATCACACTATGCAGCAGCTGGATGCACATAAATGCATGCAATGATACCGCACATACATACGGTATGTACCGAGACTAAAACGAGCAAGCGGTGGCATGCACTAGAAAGAGGGGGCTTTCCTGCCACCCTTCCGTCATGCGTTGCCACTTACTCCTGTGCTTACTGGTTGAAACTGAGGCGTCAGCTCTGTCTCCGCTTCCGCGCCATGTCTACAACAGAATTAGAAGAATGCAACATAGCCTATACGACTCCAACGATCGCATACCGAATACAACATACGTATACAAACGCCGATTACTGCAAAGTTTGGTGTAGCACACGATCGGGCTATTCAATTCAAACAAAGTCGACCAATTTGCTCGGGTTTGGAACGTACGTAACCTTACGCACGTACGTACAATGTACGTATAGTATGTATTTGTATAAATACCTGATATTTAGCCATTCGATCATCTGATAGCAAAACCCGCCGTTGAATATCACAGTGAATATGACGATCAGTGATGTAGTAGTGTAGATCATTTGCAGAGACGCGGTCGCCGTATTTCGAATGGCCAATGCGAACGCGATCGCTCCCCTCAACCCTGCGTGAAAAAAATCAATACCTGTTTCGTTGACATTTACAGAGAAGGGTCAAGGGATAAACCCGGGCGGTGTTATTGTTGGGGCAAATCCGGCCACACACGTAGAAGGCACGGCTTTCAGTACCAGTAATTAGGTGGTCGGTTTACCCCATAGTGCCCTACTACTCCGTACTGTTAAAGAGAGAGTACACTGTGCGGCTTTCAGCTCTAACAGGTGATCAGGATGTTGGTATACTATACATAGATGAGTAAATGCACAGCTACTGTACCCCAACAATGTGGAGTACTGTGTATCAGTCTCGGGTGCGGTGTACAGTACATAATGTACGTTTGTTCATACCAGCAAAGAGCATCATGTGCGTATGCTTCCAAGGTATCTTTGGCTTGCGACGGAGATTCAACAGGAAAGTAAACGGATACAGGTGCAACGCGCGACCCAGCAATATCGCAACCTACAATAACAAAACGCAAGTTGAACACACGTTGAAAATATCTCTACTTAGTGTTTGCTGCTTACTATACTTTGAGAAAATTTTCACGGTGTGGCAGGACAACAAAATTCTGAGTACTAGGCCACAATGGCTACCCATTGCCATTATGCATCTACACGTACATGGACACAGTAGTACATACATATGGGTTTGTGCTGACTTACGAAGGCTCCAATGATGAAGGAGGCGTTGAAATTATGGAAATTCGACGTAAACATAGAGACGCCGATGTAAGTGAAGATGAAGTTCTCCGAGAGAAAATTCAAAACGTCGAAAAACTGCAACAACATCCAGTTTCTTACAGTTAAGAGATTTGAGCACAAGAGAAGAAATTTGAAAAATTGGGCAGCCATGCGTGAGTCGAACACGCAGCGCCGAACGGGATTACGCCCCTCTTAGCGCACGTCCCATCTGACCGCACAGCTCAATTTCTCAAATCTCTCCCCTTGTACTCCTCGCTGGGCTTGTACGCGCTCCGTATTGACCGCACAGACTTGCGGTACTATTGTACTTCGCTCCTCGCTGGGCTTGTACGCGCTCCGTATTGACCGCACAGACTTGCGGTACTTTATTACAGTTACTGGTCTTGACAAGGTTATGACAATCAAACCGTCGAAGTCACGAGTTCACCCAAAGACGACGACTTATTTCATTACATATGTTTCAGACAGTAAGTAACCTGGGTGAACTCGTGACTTCGGCTGGTATTTATCCACCACATGCAGTAAGGCGATTGGGTTGGTCGTTGGCGACCCCGCGGCATTTAGTGAGAAAGTTTAGATCGGTGCCTGTGAGGTCGTCAACGTCATTTTGTAGTCAGCTCTTCTTTTCACTCGCTCCTTTGACGCTTCCAGATGATTGAACCAGGTCGACGACCTCACAGGCACCGATCTAAACTTCACTAAATGTCTCGGGGTCGCTATCGACCAACCCAATCGCCTTACTGCATGTGGTGGATACCTACCTGTTTGGTTCTGACTTGACTCTCGTCCGACAGATTGTTGAAGGTGTAGTGTGCCTGGCAGATGCCGCAAAACAGCACGGCCACAATCCCTGTTAACTCTGCACTCTCGGCCGCCAAAAAGGACAGGTAGGACATGAGCAGGAAGAGACTCGTCTCCAGCAGCGGATAGTCCGCGATCCGCGTAAATTTCGTGATCAGCGCATTGCCGCAACCGATCAACGCGCCCAGACCGAAGGAGCCGAAGAAGATCCAGAAGAACTGACCGAGGGCGCTCAGGAAATCAGAGAAACTGAAGCCGATAACCGTGGTGACGCTCGGATCCGAAGGCATGTACTTCTCGATGGTCCTGAGAGCAAAAAGTGAATACCGTATTTATCGGTGCATAGCCCTATGGGGCTAAAAATTGAGAGGCCCTGGGGCTACGCATAGGTGGCTATGCATGGGACATTTTTTTTTGTTTTTGAGACGTGCGCAGAGGCATACTTTGTAGGTGAAAAGCACGTGTTTTAGGGCATAATTGAGGTCAAAACAGGGTTATTCTAGTACCTACATAGTGCAATACACCCCAAGCAGACTTATGGGGTTTGGCGGGGGGGTGTTTTTTCTTTTTTTTTCCCCCCGCCCCCTGCTTGGGCGCGCTTTTTCTTTCTGCTTGGCGAATAGACATCTTAGCTGTCGAGCCATCCATGCCCAATTATGTACCGAGAAAGAATGATGGCTACAGCATCATTCAGTGCGCTCTCTCCGAAAACCATGGCGAACAGATCCACGTCAACGTGAATGTCCTCAAAAACTGCCAGCATAGTCACTGAAAAGAAAAAAGAGCAACAAATTCAGAATTGACATAATCGTACGTGTAACACATCTCCTCAACATAGTGTAAGTAAGTAGGTAAGGTATTATGGGGTAAACCCGGCCATAAGGTAAACCCGGCCATAAGGTAAACCCGGCCACATACGCTCCTTTGAACTTGCTGTTTCAGCAAATGATGAACCAAATAGCTCATTTGAAAGAGGAGAGAGTTCAAGGAATCGATTGATCTAATACTTGTCTCAATCGGTCCAATGCTTGCTGAGATATTCAGCCTTGAAACTTTGGTTTCCGGATTTTCCCAAGGCCGGCTTTACCCCATAGTACCCTACATACATACCTGGATCGGTCGCAGAAATTAACGCGCCGAAGAATAGCGTTTCCTGTTGTGTAAGACCGAGACTGAACAATTGTGATATGCCGAACATCATGTACCTAAAAAAACATACAGTAGTTACCCTTCACAGAGCAAGGAAAACCAACTGTCACATGGGGTACTGTGGGGTAAACCCGCCACCCAGTATTGAAGGCCGTTTTTTTTCTACGAAGGTGACCGGGTTTACCCCATGATACCCTACAGATTCACTTTGCGCATAAGCAAGGCGAACATCTCACCCGATAACAATGCATGATACTGTGGTGCCAAGGAATGCGAACATCATGATAGTGCCAATATTGCGAAAGAAATGCCTCTGAAAATTAACAAACCATTTCAGTTCAACAGTACGTACTAGATTCAGTAGAGGATGACGTTTTTGCACATATTTAGATAACTTGGTGGATGGTTTAGGTACCCTTTTCAAGCTGTATCCTGCATTGAAAATGATCGGTGGTAGGAGCAAATTCATGAATATCTCAGGGCTGAACGTGGCCTGCAAAAAATAATCGTCGTGCTGTACACAATACGTATTTACGAAGCCTAATATTCATAACATAGTATTAGTTACCGGAGAATCAGGGGTAATTTGGGTCAGACAAATTGGGATCATACTCCTGCTATTGTAGGGGTAAGCACACTCAACCTCCCTGTGCTCACATTTTCTCCTCTCTCCTCTCCTAAAGCTGACGCATCTCTGCATTTGCTGAAACATCAACTTCACGGTGTGATGACCCGTTTTTCCCGACCCAAATAATCATCCCTCAAACCTTATCCCTCCTAAGTTGATGATTCTCTGCAATTGGTAAAACATCAACTTCACGGGGTGATGACCCACATAGTCCCTCAAACTATCCTACCTTTTCCTCCATAATCTTTTCCCTCTCTTCACTGCTGTAGCCTGTGTAGCGTTCTTCCAGTTTGTAATGGAAGAACACCATGTCAGTTTCGGGTGTGCTTGCATCGCTGGTGTTGTCTGTGGAAATCGCGAGTCGCACCAGGTCAGGAGGTGTGCGCAATTTCGTACTGTCGTTCAGTGGTTTCACCTCAATACTCGAAGATGCCTCTTGTTTGCCAACGATTTTCAGGATAAGACCAATGATTAGGCCTGCAATCAAATCCACCAACTTTAGAGTCGTCCACACAATCTGTGCCACGTACGTTCGCGCGGTGATGGGCATGCATGCGCGTATGGTGGCCAATTTTTACGTCAGATTCGTCCTTACAGCCGGCCGGCTCAACATCAAAGTCACGAGTTTTTGCGAAAAAATTCGTCGTTCCCGGGTGAACTCGTGACTCTGATGTTTCGGCTAGCCATAAGACTGTCAGACTGGTTGGGGAATAAGAAACACTGCAGTCAAAGGCTCGTTCACATTGGCGACGTACGCTCAGCGTGTGCGTGCCTCAGCATACCACGCAAACAGCAGAAATATGGCCAGGCAAGCGCATTTCTCTACATGGGGTGTGAAGAAGCCTGTCATCATGGTATGCTCACACAAACACAAAGGTAACTTTATACTGCGCACGCCGGACGTATCTTATGCAAATTTTATTTTTCGACGGTGCTTTTCTTGGTCATGTGAACATACCATTAACTACGCATTGTCGGGTGTAAAATCTTACCAAACGTCAACGTGACGCCGCTTTCGTGCAAAAAGCGAAATCTTCGATACTTGAACAGCCATATGGTGAACACGGTCAATATCAGTAGGCCCACAAACAGCATAAGTTCCTCAGAGTCCAAAACGTGAAGTTTCTCTGCTTTCTCTTCCACATCTTTTTCTACTTTAGTGTCTGCCCGTAATTTCGCAGCAGTCTCTTGAGGCAGAAGTACAGCAAAAAGCAGCCAGGGAAGAAGGAAGATACAGCTGAGCGATGGAAAGCTTGTCCGTTGATGTTTGCAGCGCTTCATGATGGATGGAGGCTTGAAGATGGACTCTAAACAGAATCAGAGAGATAAACGCACAGAAATACAAAATATAGGCCTATCATCGTATATAACTGAAACTGCCGAAAGTAGGGCAACATTTAATTTGCGCAGGCGCAGGCGCAGGCGCAGGCGCAGGCGCAGGCGCAGGTGTGGACTTCTAAAGTACAAATTATAATTCTAGGACCCATGTATTATTTATCTCGAGAACTACGCGACGTAGAGCAAAGCGGTCAAACTTCCACGGATAACTTTAGCTCGCCTCTCCAATAAAAAAAACCGTTTGTCTCCAGCTGCTCTGTGTGTCGAGATCTCGCCAAATTTCTTCAGTACTAAAATCGCCAAATCGGGCGTGGACCATTGGGCAATTCTGAACCTCGCAAACTCCCGAAAAATCAAAATGGCAGAAATAAGCATACGTGGTGAAGACGATGAAAATGCGCATCGGGCGTACAGGGTCGTAGGGTGTCGTGGTTTGCGTGGTTTAGCGTCTGCCGAAAGGTGACACGATTTCAGTGCTGAAGGAATTTGGCGAGATCTCGACACACAGAGCAGCTGGAGACAAACGGTTTTTTTTATTGGAGAGGCGAGCTAAAGTTATCCGTGGAAGTTTTGACCGCTTTGCTCTACGTCGCGTAGTTCTCGAGATAAATAATACATGGGTCCTAGAATTATAATTTGTACTATAGAACAAGTAGGACCGCAAGGCAACGACGAACAGTGAACGGTGAATGGTGAGAGCTAAATGAAAGGAATCGTGAACAGTGAACTGTAATATTGGTGAGCTTAGGCTTAGGCTAAGGCTTAGGCTTAGGCTAAGTCTGAGGTTTAGGCTGAGCCATGCCCCTCTGCCTTTACATCCAATACCTAAGCCTAAGCCTCAGCCTAAGGCTCAACCTAAGCCTAAGCCTGAATAGATACAGATATTACAAGAGGTCTCACAGGTACCTGGATCCGAAACCCAGACAGAAAAAAGCGGCTTTTTTTGCTACCCGGACTCAGAAAATCGGGGAAAATCGAGGTCGGATCCAAAATGTAGGTTTCGTGCAATTTTTGCTTTCTGCTGAATACAGTTTGAGCATTTTCTGAAATTTTCTCAGAAATAGAAGGCAGTTGTCGAAATATTCAGCTAATGTTTCAAAATTTACAACCTGGAGGTTTGTACTTTCATTCGAAATGGACATTCCTATTTTTATAGCTATTCTACTGCATGTGTTGGCGGACTGCATACATACTGTTTCAAAAGCTTCGTCCTGTGACTGCGCACTTTCGTCGTTGCCTCGCGTTCCCAACTTATTCTAGAAGTCTACACCTGCGCCTGCGCCTACGTCTGCGCCTGCGCCTGCGCCTGCGCAAATTAAACGTTGCCCGAAAGTAGATGATTGTCTGTTTTTCAGTTCAATTTTAGTCTGGTGACGTGCGTGAGAATCGTGAATCACTCGTACCGGCGGCGGCGTGTTGGTTGGTGTATTTTATGTTCCGCCAAGGACTCCTATATATTTGGAAGGGCCTCCCTTTCTAGAAGTCCATGATTTTTCGCTGGAAAAAGTTCAAACCTGCGAGAAATGAAAAGACTTTTCGGCAACAAAATTTTTCATTTCCGCCCGCCACCGAAAACTAGTGAATCTATCTATTCCTCATATAAATATTAGATTACTGATCTTTCTTTTCTTTTGGAATCCATCTCATTTCATCTTGCCACCAGTTTTCAGCTGGCATCCCATGCATTTCTTCTCGAAATTTTTCATCTACTCTCTCAGATTGTTCAGCAGTTAGCACTTTACGCCAGGCCCCAGCCTGGCCTTGTCGCACCAATGGATAATTGAGTTGCGCAATAGGTATCCATCGTGTTTGGTCAGATTTCATTTCAGAAATGCTTGTGTTATTGAGAACTTTTCCGATAAGGTCATTTGAGGTGGAAATTTGCAGAAAATCAGCCAAATTCTGCAAAATTTCTTTTCCGTTTGACAATAGCGCTTCATATTTGATGACCATCACATTTGTGTCATTCAAATGAGGCATGTAGCTTTTGAGATGATCGAAATAGGAGCCGTGCACCAACTTTCCTTTCAAAAAGTTGTCAAAGTGGCCAGAAAAATCGATGTCGCTTTCCTTGATCAAACCAAATCCCAGATTGTGGAAATACCAAGACACCTCCACATCCTTCGGGTTGCGCGTAAGGCAGATGTACTTTGCTTCGGGGTGTTTGGGAATCAAATCCAAAGGAAGGTGGCAGAGAATAGTTCTTGGACCTAAAAATAGCAAAGATGTCACTCACAGGCATTGCTGTACTTTTTTTGCCAAATATTTTGAGAGAGTGCATACTGGGCAGAGCTTCCACAGCTGCTCGTCCACTTCTCTCCAGCCACAAATGCTCTCTGTACAATCCTGGGCCATCCTTGGGGTAGGCAGCACCATTGTTTCTCATTGACCAGAGGATATGGGACATCCAGGTGCGTCCACATCTGGGATAGCTTACAACAAAAGTATCGCCTTTTCCGGCGATGTAGTCCAATCCCAAATTGGGGTCTTGCGGAGGCAGTCCCATTATGTTCAAACTCAAGCCCATTCTCGCCTTGATTTCCTCCAAATTTTGAACGGGAGTTGACATTTATTCGTTTGGAACAATGATAGGGTTGCAAATATTTGCGATGTCTGTAGCTGTGGGTCGGAAAACTGACAAAAAAGTGTGGCGAAGCAAATGTTTCCAAACTGGCGCTGAAAAACGCGCAACTGCGCTTCAATTTCCCTGCAGGCTTTCAGAAACAGGTTTCTTTTGATGATGGCGGCCCATTCATTTTCTCTTAACGTCAACAAAAATAGGCAGGCACCTACCTTTTGGAAAAGAGACGCGTCTCTCTCTTTGAAGCGAAAAAAATGCAAACTTTTTGCACGTGCTTTTCATTTCTCTTGTGCAGCTAAAATATTTGGGTACGCAGACGCATTTTGCTGTGTGCAGAAGCAAAACGCAGCTGATGTGGCGTGAGAGTCATGTGGGTGGGCTTGCTTTGTGTTGTGTTCCTCCGTCCGATAATACATTTGCGTTTGTACGTTGTGAAGCTGAGTGAGGGCATGCTTGAGCGCAAAACATTTCTTTGTGCGAGCTCCGTACTTGCTGTTTGTAATCAAGAAGTGACAAGAACTGCTCAAGAACTCTCGGCTTTGCTTGCTGTTTGTTTACTGTTTTCAGTATTTCTGTGTCTGTTTTGTTTTCCTCCTGCTGTTTATTGGATACAGTCTCTTTCCGCTGGTCGCTGGAGAAATTCAAAACCGCACTCAAACAAACTCAGAGTTTATTCAAAGTTTACCCTTTTCGCCTGGAGAGAAATATTCTGTGAAAGCAGCTCACATTTGTTTGCCGCTAATTGTCGAGTTTATTTTGCTCTTTTGACTGTTTGAATTGCAACAAATTTCTGACTTTGATTGATGGTCCAAAATACCCCAGATTTGTCGTTGTTTCAGATTTGCCGTTTGTTTCCTTGGAACAAAGTGGTTTTCACGTGTCACACACTGAGGAACTGAAGAAAACGCGGCAAATTGTATCTCTCTGGTCGATTTCACAGCGAGCAAAGGCCAATAACAACGTACGGCGCGGTAAGGTTTTTCCTTTATGTACGTACGTACGTATGTTGTGTTATGTACGACCAGGGTAACTTGGGGAAAATCGACCAGCTGTGGTAATCAAATCAACAATTTTGTGCGCAAGTTAGCTTACATATCTGCATGCGGAAAAATGCTGTGTGAGTTGCACATCCTATCCTTGGTGCATAGTGCTCGGATTTTCCCCAGGCTACCCTATATCGTGTACTATGTACATATGTTGTAGTACGTACGTACGTACCCGTTTGTGTGTCGGCCTCATGAAATAATCACATCACGTCGTTTCAGGGTAGTAAAGAGTGCACAAATTCGATCAATTCGTCAGTGTGCTCTTCTTTGTCACACTGAAGCGGTTGGTTACATATGAAAATTCTCTGAAGTGAGATTCTTATGGCGGCTGACAGGAAGAAAGCTGAGCTCAGGCGGCGATTACACGAAGGAATTGCGCAATTCAAGCCTGATGTGTCCAGTTTGAAGGTATAAAACATCATCATCTATCTATCTATCTATCTATCTATCTATTCTATCTACTAACAAATAGGGCTGATGTCTGTGTGTGTGTGATGCGATAAACTCGCTCAGTTTTGCAGCTACAGCGTCGAGTAATGGCTCATTCGAAAGCTTATAACCCCGAGGGCGCCAGGAAGGCCTTCGATTTTTGATCTGATCAGCCGATCACCAATAATCGATCGATAATCGATATTTTAGTACAAAAAGCGCGCAGATTCGCTCACACTCACTCAATTTTGCTGCTACAGCGTCCATCCAGGGCTCTTCAAAGAGCTTATTCCCTCGAGGGCGCCAGGAAGGCCTTCGATTTGTGATATGATCAACCGATCACCAATAATCGATCGATAATCGATATTTTAGTGCAAGACCTACAGGCTGCAGTTACTTTTCTTCGTCTTCCACACGTCCGGGTGAAATAATCAAACTTTGCAACAGAAAAAGCAAACCGTAGCCCTTCGATTTTTGATCTGATCAGCCGATCACCAATAATCGGTCAATAATCGATATGTTAGTACTAAGAGTACACAGAAACTAAATGACGCATTTTTTCCAGCCAGTGTTTGCAAATGGTCACGCCCGAAAGTGCAGTGCACATGAGACTAAGCGGGAGATGTGCCAAAGGGTTGCCAGGTCTGCAAAAGGGCTGCCAGATTGCTAATGCGCAAAAAAGGGTGCCAGATCTGCGATGCGATAGGGTTGCCAACTCTGTGAAAGGGTTGCCAGCTGTGCAACTTTTTGCCAACTGTCCAAAATGGTTTGCCACAGTAAATACATAAATAATTTTCCATATCTACAGTACACAACAGGGTCGCCAGATCTGCAAAAGGGTTGCCAAATTTGCAAAGGTTTTACTGCGAAGCTGTAACGGGCCACTGGTTTTAAAAATAAAGTCTATGATGGCGTACAGTTTACAGTACAGTAGGGATCATTTTGGTTTGACCACCGGTATGCAACTCCCACGTTTCAGTTGGCACGGTTGCGCTAAATATTCGCCATTATGGTACGTATGCACTGTATTGCATTTGCTTACGTATTGTATGACATACTACTGTACGTACTGTACCTCAATGAGTATTCACGGAACTGTGCAATAGGACAATCACAATAGATAGGTCCTTACGGATGAACTGTTTTTCGATTGTTCGGTTGCTGGGCCCACTGCCCGTTTTGCGTTGAATGGTACCCTTTTTCTTTACTCTCGTGAACGTGAAATCATGGATGCTACGCAAAACGGAAGCGGGCAGCTTCTGTTCAGCAGCCGACTTCGGGGTTTGTATTATATGTACTGCATAATGTGTATTCACTGGTTGCGCTGAAAATTTCGCGGTGGGTCGCTAGCTGCCCCTCTGTTTTGCACTGATTTTCAGTGTGTTTTTGGCTCGGTGTCCGCGGGGGTCACCGATCAAAAATTGCACTGAATATCAGTATGCAAATCAGAGGGGGTCCGCTCGCGACCACCCGGAATTTTTCAGCGCAACTGGTCAATATTTTACAGGATCTGCGCCAGCTGTACAGTTTGCTCGATGAACTCAGGGATATTGAGGCTTCCTTTTACTTCGATCGAGCTTCCTCGTCCTACTTCGAAAGCCAATTGGATGCGCTTCTGAAGCAAAGGGTACAGTACAATAAGTATGTCTATGTACATACAGTCTCTTTGGTTTAGCCTCACTGCGTCCATACAGTGTGCTGGAGCATGAGCTGCGTTTTATCGGCTATTGGCGGCCGGCAGTTATGGGAGAATACTAATGCCGTAATTATTTTTTCCTTCCTGCCTTATGCGCCCTAAACCGAGCGGCCTCACACTATAGTTCCGGAGCCAACTTTGAGGCTTCGTCGTAGCCGTTGTATTCAAGATAAAAGTGATCCGTCATAATGTGAATAAAGTATCATTCTTCCTCTACACATATACCAAACTGCAGCGCCAAAGCTCCTATAAAAACCATGCGATTTGGGTGTTCCAAAGGAACCGCTGGGTATTTTTCAACACCAGGCATACCGTTGAACGCGTCTTTACGAGAGGAATCGATCGGTACCTACGGCGCCTCTCTACGTTGCCTCTACGCAAAGTTATCCATAAAAAACGTTTTTGAAAAAGTTAGCGTTTCAATTAGGAATAGCGCTACAGATAGACCGTTTCAAGAGGCGCTATATTGCGCGTCAAAGAGATCGTCTAACAAGCTATCCATCGGTATCTTGATCTCCTCTCAACTCGCTTTCGTTGGCTCAGGAGAGAGCTGGACCGCATTTATATAGTTGTCCATGGGGCGATTCCACACGAAAACGGGAAATTTTTCCACGATTTTGTCCATCACCATCTCCGATTTTGCTCACATTTTGCACGTTAGTAGTACCAGATAGGACAACGTTCCATGTAAAATTTTAGCCCCCAACTCCAAGCGGTTCCAGCAGTATAACCCCACAAAGGTCAGGGTTTGGGGCCACTTTGGCCGTAAGCTTGCAATGTTCAAAGTGGATTATCTCAACGTCTAGAAGGAAGAATAATGGCTTATGGGGTATCATTCGAAAGCTCTTGACTTGCTCTTTTAGATTGGCATACAAAAATTTTGGCTAACTATAACCCTTTAGGAGGTACATCCAATCAAAAACTGTGAGTTTGATTTTCTCAAAAAGCCCATCTCCGATTTTGATTTTGAGTTGATTTTTTGAAAAGTACGCCCCCGATTTACCCTATGTACAAAGTTTTGGGCTGTGTATTTGCATATTAGGCTGACAAATAGCGAAAATGTGAGTTTTTCTACCCCGCCGCGAGATGTAAATAATCATGAAATAGGGTAAAACTTGACCATATGCAATGAAAATCTGTGTTTGGACTTTATTTTCTGATAGCCTGCAAAATTTCAGCCATATGAGTGTGTTTTGTGCAGTATATTTCTTTAGACAACTTCAGTAATGGCAAGAATATTGTTCATAACCCTTTACGTGACCACTTTTACATTCGCACATAAATGGTTTCGAACATATTTCTCATCATTATAAGAGCAATAATTGACACAACATTGCGCAATAGTTAGATAATATGGCTAAAATTTTGCAGGCTATCAGAAAATAAAGTCCAAACACAGATTTTCATTGCATATGGTCAAGTTTTACCATATTTAATGATTATTTACATATCGCGACAGGGTAGAAAAACTCACATTTTCGCTATTTGTCAGCCTAATATGCAAATACACAGCCCAAAACTTTGTACATAGGGTAAATCGGGGGCGTACTTTTCAAAAAATCAACTCAAAATCGAAATCGGAGATGGGCTTTTTGAGAAAATCAAACTCATAGTTTTTGATTTGATGTACCTCCTAAAGGGTTATAGTTAGCCAAAATTTTTGTACACCAATCTGAAAGAGCAAGTCAAGAGCTTTGGAATGATACCCCATAAGTCATAATTCTTCCTTCTAGACATTGAGATAATCCACTTTGAACATTGCCAGCTTACGGCAAAATTGGCCCCAAACCCTGACCTTTGTGGGGTCATACTGCTGGAACCGCTTGGAGTTGGGGGCTAAAATTTTACATGGAACGTTGTCCTATCTGGTACTACTAACGTGCAAAATTTGAGCAAAATCGGAGATGGTGATGGACAACACCTTTCCTGTTTTGGTGTGGAATTGCCCCATGCATATGTACATAGACGACCGCAAACGAGCGACCAGAGCGCGGCGCGCGGGCTGGAGCGGAAACAGCGAACTGAAACGAAGAAGACGGATGAAAACAACTGGAATTTGGATTGTACGAGTAAGAGTTGTACGACTACAACCAAGTAATCTATATGTGCTGGTAGTCTAGGAGTCCACGGCTCAGAGATCTATAGTGTGAGACCTTAATGTATGTGTGCACCTCTGTACGTACGTACACGTAAAGCGGACGTGAGGAGTAAGACTTCATCGATCATTTAAAAAAATGCACTGAAGCGACGAAAAATGCGACGAAGCGACAGAAACGCTGCGTGAACGCCTAGAGCACGCACGCCTTGGATGAGTATAGGAATACATGGAAAAGAACAAACAGGAAATTCAAATTCTGGCAGGTCCGGTTTTCAAGAAAAAGGCTGTTTCAACAAGTGCGGCAACGACATTGGGTGTTTGCGATGGAACAAATAAGCTGAGTAACTAATGTTGGGCTTGATGGAAGGAGGCATGAAAGTAGAAGTTATTCTGCAAAATTCTGTGTTGATAACTCTTGTTGCGTGCGAAAAAAACGGGAAAATTTGCGCAGCGAAAATAAGAAAAGTGTTTCGTTTTTAAACCGCTAGAGGCGTGGTGATCGATGAAGTCTTTTTCATGTCCTTGAGTTTACTGTGTATGCGTATGTTATGTAGCGTACCGTGGGGTAAACCTGGCCACGTAAGCTTTTTTCTTGAAGTTGCTGTTTCAGCAAATGATGAACCAAAAAGCTCAGTTAAAAGAGGAGAGTTCAAGGAATCGATTGGTATCCAATTTGTCTCAATCGGTTCATTGCTTGCTGGGATAATGCAGCCCTGAAACTGAGGTGGCCGGATTTTCCCATGGCCGGGGTTACCCCCATTCATAGCTGATTCTCATGACTTTCCTGCATTGTCGAGATATTCGGCAAAGTACATAGACGTTTTTCTGTTTCAGCTCACTTACCTGGATAGCTCCATGGTTCAGAAGATGCAAGCAATCGCCATCTCTCCCTTGGACAACCCTACCTCATCCCAGCGTATAGCTCTAGACCAGCTGATTAGCCAGTGGAATCTACTTAACGCGGAGCTGGACCACATGATCTGGCTTTCATCCCTTCTTTCGCACAGCGACCTTCGCGAAAAGCTGCTCAACGATTTTAGGCAAAAGTTTTACGTGCACTTGGGCATTGCTGCGGGAACTTTGTTCCGTCTGTGGCCTCCAGAACCGTCCATTGCGATGGACGCCGATGGTCTTAATGCAACTCTGGAGATGTCCACCAGTGGACAAGAGTCGATAATGGAAGAAGGAGACGAGGAAGACGAAGAAGACAGTCAGGGTGATTCCGCCTATGTTTCGCATCAGGGATCGCCGTTTTCAGATGTTCTTGGTCTTGATATTACTGATAATAATGCAATCTCTGGAGGAATGAAAGAGGAAAAAGAGGAGAATGCTGATGAATATGACGGGTCACTGCAGCTGCCTTATGGAGAGAGGGAAGAGATGGGAAAGAGTGGCAATTTTGAGATGAGGATATTCCCTTGGCTAGTGATGTGGTTGGTATTTTTATTAGCGATGTTCGCGTGTGTTTTTGTTTATGGAGCTGTTTTCCGCGAAGAATGCAATGGTAGGGATACATTGAGTTGGATGAGAAGCTTGCTGAAGGTTGAGACTAAATTTCATGGTGAAGCTGCCGTTTGAAGAATAATCATTTTTGGATGCATTTTTGATACACAGTAGTTCTTGATTTGGAGTGATCTCGAGAATATTATTATCTCTGCATTCTGCTGTCGAGTTTGCGAAATTACCTTTATGTTGAACTTGGATTTTAGCGCGGGTAAAGCTGTTGGCGCTCAAGTTCTGTGTCGTGCCTTCATTACCAAAAAGTTTTTATTCATAAAAAATTGCTTTTCGGCTCATTTCCAATGTCGTACCGTACTTACGTACATGCACATACCAACTACAGTATGTACCTTTTATGTGATGGTTTGCCATAAAACTATTGGAATAAAGAATTCTGGATTAATGCAGTGTATATCAAAATATCAGTATCATATCATTATATCAATATCAAAAATATCAGTATATCAATATCAGTATATCTCCGAAACTGCAACCAGCCGCGTATGCTGTGTCAGCGTGTACGTATAGCAACAAAATATTACTCAAGAAAATATGAATGAACGACCACCGTATTTAGTTTTCGCTTGTATATTCGCATGAATTGATGTGGAGAGGCGGTGGATGTTCGTCTTTGTTTCATATACTGATCGAAAATAATTATGCTCATCAATTTCCCCTCAGACGTTTGACGGCCGCGTAAACGACGGATTTCAACTCCTTTCGGAACCGACCGCTGACGAACAGGTAGGTGAACACGTTGAGGGACGCCTGCGCAACGCTTCCCACGTCTGACAAGATTTTCATGGTTTGCTGAAGGTCGCGGCTTCGCTTCCGGGGATTGTAGAGCATGTAGAGAGCGAACGGCAGGTTCCCCAGCGTCACCAAGCTCATCTGTGCCAGCGAAAGTCGCGTCAGCAGTGCCTCGCTGACCGAATTCGGAGGATGTCCGTCTCCCCCGTCCCTCGCGACCCCGCTAGTGGTTGGGTTGGTGGTGGCAATGGTTGTCGGATTTATACGTCCTCGGTGATTTGTCCCCCTGCTTCGAACGCCGGCTTCATTTCTTCCATTGGCAGCCATCGTCGCATTTCTGGCCACGCTTCGAACGACTATGTTTCGCCCGTTAGCAGGGCGAAGTCAATCGACATCCTCTACGAAAAATTTACCCAACGCACTGGCCTATGCGGCGGTATACATACGTATGTCACTTTGCTCGCTGCACTTATCGCAGTCCATCATCCATACCTGTATAAAATAGGTACAGTAAATGTATTCGTTTCAGTAAACTCGTCGCAGTTACTGGGATAGAACTGCCCGACTCGTTTTTTAACCCATCCTCTTATGTTGCAGGTCGCCGCAACCAAAACGCGACCTCGTGCGATACCAAAAAATGCGATCCGATCGCATTTTGGCCGCATTTTTTCTGACAACTTTTCCAAAAAAGCTGCTCCGATGGCGTTTTGGACACTTTGTCAATTTTGTCGTCTCAGTAGTCTCGCATTTTGGTCAAGGCGACTTGCGAAAAAGAGGAGGGGTTAACTTAGCTTAGCACCACCTGGCCGATTGAATTCGCCTGCCGCCAGTGGTGGACGGAGCGACGGTTGCGCTTGTCGGCTGCTGCCCTCGTCGACGGTAGATAAAAAGCAGCATGACCGTGGCCAGAAGCAGGCCAATGCTGCAACTGATTTTGATGCCGGCGCCTGTTTTTAAGACGGCAAGGACGAAGGAATCGGTGCGTCGGCGCAGGAACGGTATTTTGATCATCTTGTACGCTACGATAACTCGCCAATTGCTTGTTTTGTTCCCATATTCCCCTGCTTCTGCTTCTCCATTATCTGCTCGCCAACTGGAGGTGTCGATAGCCGAATTCAGACCAATAATAATTCGGTTATGCTCGCTCACCATGCATCCGTACCGTACGTCCGTCCGTCCGTCAAACCCGCAACGTCCGTAAACGTCCGATACGTGTCTAGCAGTACATGGTCGTTTGCGGTGTCATGTACTCCTAGATAAGTCGGACGTTTGCCGACTTTACGGATACGGATGTACGGACGTACTGTACGGTACACGAACCATCAAGCGTGGGCACCCCAATATAATACAGTCTCCATATTTTCGACTTTACGCATCACGCAACCTGCACTGTGCTGTGCACTGTGCACTGCGCTACACCTGTACTGTAAAGTTTGGTGTAATACCCGATATCGGGTAATGCACACAAAGTCGACCATTTGCTCGGGGTATACTCGATATCGGGTTATACAAAATATCGGGGTATATATACCAACTTGCTTATTTCAGCGTAGAGCAGCTTTTTGAAGCACTTGGCGCGTGGTGAATATCGGGTTATACAAAATACTAAAATTCAAAGTCGACCAATTTGCTCGCGGGTTATATTCAATATCGGGTTATATTCAATATCAGGTTATGCACCAAACTTTACAGTACTTCAGAAAAGTGACCAACTTTTTGGTCTGAATCCGGCCTGTTGAGTGGAAAGGCGCCCACGTGACTGAGAAGAACGATTCGACTGTATCCGACCACGCCGACGCTTAGAACGACGGCCCAGATTGTGACGATGACCAGAAGCTTGATCTTACGCTCTTCCGGCTGCGACCAATATTTCAAAGGGAACGCTTGAGCCAAGATGCGCTCCGTGGCCACTACGCACAGCATGCAACAGCTCAGCACGACCAGAGAGTGCGTGCCCGGATCGAACACATTCAGTCCGGATCTCAAAGTTTCAGCAACATACGCCGTTCGTTGGTTGATTTGTACTACTGAGTACTTTTTTGGGTAAAAATTGACCGCCAAAATTGAGTTTCCTTATTTTACTGCTAAAATTGTGTGCTATTATTTACTTAAAGGGGGGATCTGGCGGGAATTTAGTACGGGAAGGGCAAATTTCATATTTTTTAGATTTGAGATTTTAGATTTGAGATTTTTTAGATTTATATTTTTAGATTTAGATCTAACCCCACAGTCGTCTGGCTGGAGTCGATTTTGCCTCTGTGAGGCGGCGCCCCAGTTAGGAAGGAGATTTCGCAACACTTTGGCCTATTTCGAGCTTTCTAACTGGGGCGCCGCCTCACAGAGGCAAAATCTGCTCCAGAACAGGGGGTTAGATCGAAAGAGGATGCGATTTTATATAGGTAGGTGCTATCAAAAGTTAGAAATTCGAAATTTGCCTCCCCATACAAACTTTCCCGCCAGATCCCCCCTTTAATTATGTCCGTGGGTGGGTGATAAAAAGTCACCGATTCGAGGGGCGTTATACATGAGGCCGAGCAAAATGTGCCAATTATTTTCGCGGTTTACGCGTTTTCAAAATTTTGGCTTAGAGGGCGGGATAAAATTCGTTAGTCACCAAATACTGTAGGTAGGTTTGTTATACACAGCAAGGGTGTTCGAAGGGGGTTATGGTTATACACGATGCCTTACAATGTATGATCCACGGAACTGCAAAGGCGTATTTTGCTACAGTCGTTTGAGATGCGAACTGTACCACAGCAGCCACACGCGCCAGTAGCTGCGCTCCCACCAGAGCGCCATTTTTTGATAAGCGCCGAAGCCTCCGACATTGGACCAGGCAGCGCTGCCCATTCCCCAGGCTTGACCGGCCAAATTACCCGTCCAAAAGATCAGGTTCACACTGTCCACTCCAACGATCAGCGCTTGATACACGAAGATCATCTCTTTGGAGAAGCGCGACATACCGTATTTTTTTTGGGTATATGTAGCTCCGGGGGCTTATGTACGAAAATCGAGAGGTCTGATGGGGATATACTGCGGAATGTTCGTGAGAGGTGTGCAGACGTAGAGGCATGTTTTTCAGGTCAAAAGTCTGTGTTTTACGACATAATTTTTAATTGCGGTTAAAGCAGGCTTATTCTGTACAAGACATGATTTCCTCACATTATACACGCAGGCATATAACTTGGTGTCGGAGTAGCTACAGCTTACTTATGACCGACCAGCTTACATAGGTAGGTTAGGTACCTTACTACCTTACAGTACATCATATCCCTTTACTTGTCAAAGGTCACCTATAGGTGCCCTCCAAATATCCGCGTTAAAATTTTTGAATTCTGTCCTTCTTTTTTTTTGTAGAAGATATCTTGCAATTCCAAAGAAGATATCTTTCTCGGACTTTGAAGGTTAACCTCATTTACGTCCAAAATAGAAGGATTTTTGGCAAAAATTGAGTGTCAATATCCGCAAAGGGTTTGTCCGTTTTGGGCAGTTCGAATGTATCCTCATTTAAAACGTGTGTAGGATATCCTCCTAAAAGCATACGTACGTCCGCCATCCGCGCTGGCGGTAGAAGAAGTGATAAAATTGATGTATATGAGCTCCACCTGATGATGCTCCAAGTTTAGTGGAGCGAAACGTTGTGGGGATAAAGTAGTTTCACCATCATCCTATTCTGGTCTGACCCATTATACATCAATTTTATCATGAATGCAACCAGCCAGCAAGAACCTTTTCAAAGTTTCATAAGGTAGAAGAAGTGCGAACATCTGCCATCTGCCCGCCGAAATACAGTACCAGAGAAAAAGTTCAGAAAGTGCGTCTGCTGTCGATAGCAGAAGAAGATTAAGAAAACTTCTACTTGGTGCCCCGAATGCAAGAAGCCGCTCTGTATACCCTGCTACAGGCCGTTTCATGCTGAAACAGAGGACGGTGGGACTTAGACTTTGGTTGTCAGATCCGGTTCCTTGTGAGGAGCAACTTTCTCGCCACAGGTGTTTGAGGATATCATCTTTGTTAGACAGGGCGATGGAGGATGTCGTCTTGTCGTACATATATGAAACTGAGGATATCATTTGTGTACGTTTATGCGGATAAAAAGTTTTGGAATGCACTGTTTTGCCATTCTTGAGTTGACAAGTCTCCTTGACCTTGCATTTGTCACACACGACAGATGTCTCACATTTGCTCTGCTGATTGTGTTTGTAGTATGTATTCAACGCTTCTCTTTGCAGCTATCGAATATCCAATGAGCAGCAAGAAAATTGGAAACATGTCTGGTGACAAGAAGGAGAAGAAGAAGGGGAAGGCGATGATCCGGCCATCGACTACTGCGGGGACCGCATCAATGAGGCTTTCAAGACGGGATACAAGGGCGAAATGTACAGGTGCTTGATCGGGCAGAAGCTTCTCAATGTCCAACAGAAAGCCAAAGAAGCGAAGAAGAAGGCTGGTGAGGTGGGAGAGGAAGATGGAGGAAAAGAGAAGAACGAGGGCGGAGAAGCGAAGAAGAGAAAGGCTGAGGCAGAGGCGGAGGATGGTGGAAAGGGGAAATGAACATCATCAAGCTCGAGCCGAAGAAGCATGAAGATGGCAGCAGCTCTCCGGGGTGGCCTGCTCCATGCTCCATCTTCATCCTGCCAGACCCGCCCAAGGATGGGGGGAAAAATGGAAGCCGACGGGAGCAGCGATTTGGAAGGAGAAGGAGAGGAAGTGAAGGCGGAGGAGGCAGAGGAAGCCGAAGAAGTGGATGAGGAGGAATACGACGACTACTGGAACTGGTCGGATGAGGAAGAGAAAAAAGAAGAGGAGGAGGAATACGAGGAACTGCCTGACTTGGACTGATTGAATTGAGAAACCGTCACTCAGTCCAAAATAAAACCTGTTGATGTTGATGTATGTATAGTAAAACTTTGTTGAATACTGGGGTGCTTCAGACGTGCTCCGAGTTTGCTCAAAGCAAGTTAGCTCTGAGTTAGGAATGACTTTGTTTTGAGCTGAAACGAATGTCAATTGCTCACACGTCTGCACATCGTCATACATGTTTCGAAGAAAGGAGTGAGTTCGGTGCGAACTCAGAGATTTTAAAATGTTGAAGCATTGTCAGGGCTAAAAATTTGGAACGAATTCGGAGTTCACGTCTTAAGCCCACCCCACTGTTTCGCTGGTCTTGCAAATGGCGTACATCCTGCCATGCTTTTATCACTACTACCAACCATGTGATGGGCAAAAGGAAGAGCACTGAACACAAAATCCGTTGTTTACAGTAACCTACTGCAACTATGTAGATATCTGCATAAATCTGCTTCATGAGGCTAAACATTCTTGTCTTTTTGCGGATTTTTTCGGGCGAAAAAAATCCGCCGTGTAGATCAGGAGAATCTTCTCTTAGTATAATCTCATTGAAGGATAACATCAATCGTCGAAGATATCCATGACTCAAAAGACGATATCTAAAAATAGAAGGATAATGAACAATGTCCACGTAGAAAACAGAAGGATATTCAGCCAAAAAAAAGAAAGATTTTGCGAAAAATTCATCCTCCTTTTTTCGTTTCGAAAGAAGGACGGAATCCAAAATAGCAGGATTCGAAAATCAAAATGGAAAGATAAATTTAAAAAAATAGAAAGATAGCTATCATCGATTATCCTTCTAATTTTTCTTTGACAAGTAAAGGGATATGGGCCATATACAGTACACCAGGGGATATGCATGCACCATGCATCACTTGATAGGACAAAATTTATGTTAGCCAATGGTTTATACATTGGAGGGGCTTGCCTCAGGGAAATATACAGTAGGTCTGCTGTACATCAAAAAAATACGGTAACCGTCCAGATGCAGAGACAATTCCCGACCAGTCCAACGAGGATCAGTGCGGGTAGGATTGCGCCGTAGAATGTAAAGAACAGGGCGCCAGGCTGAAACGGCGAATTGTCCATGATCGGTAGCAGCCTATCGTTATTTGAATGAGAGTCATTATTACTGCCTCGTACGCCCAACAGTGAAAGGTTGCTTCTGTTCATGCTAGAAATTTGTTCGATTATTCCGACAAATTTTTGCTTGATTATGATTTTCTAATTTGACGAAGGGAAGAAATGAGTTGGTCTTCTGGTGGCTCGCTTTATGGCCGCTTTGGAGAAAGAGAGTTACATATCGAAGCAAGTGGGGATAAAGTCTTCAAAGAGGATAAAGTCTTCGTTTGGGGATATAGTCTTCAAAGGTTGGCGGTTGAAGCGCTTGCTTGCGTAAATTGGCAATATTCCCAATTGCGTCTGTCTTTTCTGGTCAATGCAGGTGAAACGGTATGTGATATTGCTACCTGGCTACTAATTTTCTTTTTAGCTTTACCTATTTTGCCCTTGGCTTCAAGACCGACCATACCTGGCCTGCAGCTGCTGTACTGGAAAGAAAATTTTTCCGCAGAAATAATGAAAAATGCACAGGTGCAACGAGGGATTATCCGCCCTCTGTGTACCAACAGTACGTACGTGTGTTTCTTCTGGATACAGTAGAGTACAGTGCACATGGGACTCTGATGTTCTTGGAAGCGCACAGCCTGACAATCATCAGGCTTAACCCATCCTTAAAATTTTCAACTCAAAGGGTGGTGTTGCATCCATTTATGCTACGGTACTTACGTATCCTAGGTATGCAATGCATCTGATCCACATACAACTTGCTGCGCATCCATAGGCAGTATATTATTACTGTAAACCATGAAATTTTCGAACGCATGTAATTTTCGAACAATTCGAACAAAAAACTTTTGTTCGAAAATTACATGGTTCGAACTTTTTGTATGTTGAACAAATTTATTGCTAAGTACCATTAGACTTCCTCAGTACATATACAGCACCATACATACGGTGTGGTATGGTACATACAGCCATGCATCACTAAACGGTAAACATTGACATGTGACTACTAGGCGATGGACCAGACTATACCATAGGTTAGCGAAGGGAAAAAAATTGTTGTTGAGCATACAGCACGCACGTGCAGTGCGTACGTACGTGTACGTACGTACGTAGAGCTTGGCTGAGCTCTGTGTTCGAAAATTAAAGTGTTCGAACTAAACGACCCCCCCTTCTGTTCGAAATATTTGTGCGTTCGAAAATTTCATGGTTTACAGTATGTACGATCATGTATTGTCATGTAGTGATCGTATATATCAATGTACGATCGTACATTTATATAATCGATTATTGTATCGTTCGATTATTTCTATGATGACGTTTCCAGACAGGGATCGATCTGCGCGGGCTATGCAGCGGACTATTCTTACTCATACATCCTTGGGCCTACTGTTTTTGTTCTTTTGCTCTTTATGTTATTCACTTGGCATTTCAAGAACAGAATGTTGACAGCAACTCTATTTTTACCGTCTCTTCTGTCCGGGGGGCTTTAATTACAGTAACCAAAATATTATCAGCTTGATCGGCTAAGATATCACATTATTTCACAACAAACAACTAACACTGCCGTACCGGTACTTGTTTTTAATCAAATTCACTAAAAGTAGGTAGTCGAGCAATGCAATGCGTCATTCTTTCGCTGCTTCCTGCAAATGAAAAGCAAAAACTCGTTGACAATTTGTTAGCCAGGACACGTCATCACTATTTATTGGGTCAGGTCTCAGGTGATACCATGAACACCAGCTGAATTGACATTGTATTGTACATACCTACTGTACCTTTTCTGATGCTTTCTCTGGTGCATTATAGGTGAACGGGCAATACATTGGCGTGCACGCCGGGTAGCCAGCCTGGAATCCTTGCATGAGTCCTTGACACACATTCCAAGCGATGGCTTTTCCACAAACGTTGTTGAACTGAGTTGCCTGACACTGGATCAAGGTTTGGGCAGCGCTGTACATATGCAGAAGCGATGAAAACAAATGAAGATGCCATGTATTCATTATTTCCCCAAGGCTGACCTATCCTAATTTTTGAACCGCCCCGAGGCGATGCACCCAAGACATACGGTAACAGACAGTATTCTGATTTACGTGCAAAGTTGGCCAAAGCCGCCATTGTTCAAAGTGGTGTTGAAGCTGCTGAGACAGTTCATAGTAGCTGGCGAAACTGAGGTCGTAATGAAGCAGGGAAAGTTTTGAAGAATCACTTCAACAAAAGCATAAACGTGTTGTGTGTGAGCCTACGTATACGTACAGTGCATCACATACATACACAATACACATACGTATACGTGGTGTGCAATGTCCAACGGGGTGGTTTAAATTTTAAATATTCTCTGTTGACTTACTGTTCAATCCAGCTCCACAGTTGAAACTCCATGTTCCATAGAGAGTGATGTAGGGAATGGACTGCTGTGGTGGAATACCGGCACCGTACTGGCCAGCAACTGACATGCAGCTCATGAATTGACTGCCCAAGCATGTTTTGAACTGGGCGAATGCCCTGAACGAACGCAACCGACACGCCACACACTCATCATTATTTCAAAACGTGCCAACTTTAGCCGCTTTGTAAACTTATGAGTATGATGTTTCAAAACCATGTGAAACACTCCTTCCTAAACTGTACCTTACCTGCAAAAGGTTAGACATCCCTGTACACCTTTCTGCTTAAACATTTGCAGCACCATGTTGAGAAAGTTGTATGCGTTGGAAGGAAACATCGTTCCTGCTGGAAAGCCAATATTGGTGAGCAACTGTGTGTTGCACATGTTCATTTGACTGGCGGTACAGGGTGTTCCGACTGGAGCAAGCACACCTCTGCCTCCAGTCATTTTCTCCATCTCTTTTTCCACCCATTTGGGTCGCTGCTCATTCTTCAACGAATCCTCCAGAACTCCCTGAGGGTCCAGATTGTGGGTGGCCGATACGTAGGCCAAAACTGGAATACATGTATTGTACAAAGTGTACAATCAATATTCGACGAGGTTTCGCGCCGAAACATCATTTATTCTGAGTTTATCAAAGTCCAAGAGCTTTCCTACCTGACAAAAAGCAGACGATGACCAGCTTCATCTTGGAAAGAGAATGGATTGGCTGACTGACACACCCAACACAGAGGTTACCTACTGTATGTGTGCACTGCACTGCAAGCTTTATAAAGAAGCGGGGTCTTTTGAGAAGATTGCACTGTATGATGTTATGTTATGATCATGATGTGGAACAATGGCAACACGCAAGTGCCATGCACAGATTAGGACGTTGCCGCGGCCAGCCGATGTTGACATTGGTGAGAGATTATCAGCGCTTTGTAACGCGGTCAAAGCTGCTGTTTGACATCACAAGGACGATACAATGACGAGTGAAGTTGACACATGCATCTCTTAAAGGGTACGGTGCATCATAATGTCACGGTATTTGTACTGTGCGTTATGCATGCTGCATGCAGTAGTGTGGAATGGAAACGTAACAAACGTCTTTCACAAAGCAAGTGTGAGGAGAAGCATTTTATGCCAGCCAGGTGAGTATGGTACAGTCAAGCAAGAAAGCGAGTAAAGTCCAAGACAGATGTACAGTAGGTACGGTAATGTTAGTTAGTGCTAATTTCAGGTGTCGCGTATCAGTAAGCTGGCGCTCTAAAAGATGCAGTTGTGCCCATTGGCCTTTTGTAACCACTTGTGTCGGCTACCTGTTTGAGGTGGTATGTACGTTCGAATGTATTAGCTGGTACTGTGTCAGAGCTAATGGTATCTCAGTTTGGGCATGACCCTTTGTATAAAAAAAGAATGCTAACCGTAAATAATGAAATATTTTCGAACGCACAAATATTTCGAACAGAGAGGGGCCGCGGGGTCGCTTGCTGTGAACACTCTAATTTTCGAATACACAGCGCTCAGACTGTTAAGTGAACAATAGTAGAAATATATAACATTATAATAATAATTAATTAATAATTAATATTAATTAATAATTAATAATAATAATAATTATTATTATGTTATGTACAGGGTGTATCAGAATAAACTCACCGGGTGTTTGTGCTTATATCTCCCCACCGAAGTGTCACATTCAGATGCGGTTTTTTGCGTTGAATAGCCAAGGCTTCAACGTTGATGCAGCCAAAATTTCCAGCTTTCTAGGCCAACAGGAAGCGGCTCAAACAGCTCGATTTGCAAAGCGTCAATTTTCACACATTTTTTGCAGGCGGCCAGGTACAGATCGGCTCCAGGTTTTCCCTACCCAGTTTACCTAACCCTGTTTTCTCCTCAGTTTTCCTTCCGCAGTTTTCCTCTCCCTAGTTTTTATCTGGAGCAGGAGTTTTGGTAAAGTTTTCCACCTCCGTGCCACTTCTCTTGCAGATTCAAACTTGGCAAACAGTGTTACAGCCAAAATTCGGTCGTCCAAGCTTTTCCTTGGGACGCTGAAGCCACGGTGATCAAACTGACGTCTAACTTCGACAAGGCTGCTCAAAAATGCATAAAAGTGGGCTTTAGTGCAGTTAAATTGAGCCCTCTGTGTTTCGTTTCGCTCTCGTTGTGTGGTGCTGCGGTTTAGCAGCTTGCTTATTGGTCGGCGTATCGCCTTGGAGGCGTGACCGTAGCGCAGAAGCGCGCTAGCTTGTTATAATTGTTGTGTGTTGGTTTGTCATTCTGGTGCTTTGTACTGGTCCAAGTCAGTTCGTTTATTCTGGTTTTGGTCTGTTTTCATATGTCCACCACTCGATTTGTGGTTTATTTGCCTTGGGTTATGTAGCCTGGTGAGCTACATACAATACTAGCACAGCTCAGTTTCCCTCCCTCCCACCCTTACTTTTGTTACATGTATTGCTGTGTTTGGGATTCGCACTAACATTGGCTATTTCTGTGCAGTTATGTATCGTCGCTTTCAGTTACTGTGTGGTGCTACGGTCTGGCAGCTCTAGTGGTCAGGTGTCGCCTAGTAGGTGCGACCATAGCGCACAGGTGCGCTTGTTTTTCGTCGCTGGCTTGTTTGGCCATTCTGGTGCCCTATAGCATTCAGCCTATACGCACATAATACTGTTTACTCATAGTGAGCTACTGGAGCAGACATGCCGCATGCCTTGTCTTTGGTTATGCAGTGCTTTGTTTGGGGTCAGCAGAAACCCTGGCTGGTTTGTGCAGTTACACATTCAGCCTTACTTCGTTTAGCTGTTTCCATTGTTGCATGGCGCTGCAGTCTCGCAGCTGTTGTTTATTTGGTCAGCATATCGCCTAGGAGGCGTGACCATAGCGCACAGATGCGCTAGTTTCATTGCTTTTGGTTCCGTAGCCCGTTGAGCTACAAGCACTCCTCAGTTTTTTCCCTCACTCCTGCCAAGCACGCTTCAGTTTTCCCTACCTCCCGCCTTTCTTCTTTTGGTACATAGCATGTATTGCTTTGTTAGGGGTCAGCAGAAACCCTGGCCGTGAGGTCGGTCCGTCAACCTCGGGGTCACAGTAACACCCCCTTTCAAGTTGCTGCGTTTGGGGTGTGTCGTGAAACCCTGGCTTTGGGGGATGAGGCCAACGCGAAAAACCCCCAGGTTTCAGGGTCCGCCTGCAAAACCCTGCTATTTCTAACACTTCCTTAGTTACGTAAAGGATACTCACATACTGTACTTCCTTTTTTTTAAAAATTCGCATTTCAAGCGCTATTGCAGCATGATGCAGCAACTGTCTATCCGGTTGTTGCGCTTTTCTCGCATAAGCTTGCAGTTTGCCTGACATTCTCAATTTTTTGTTTCTTCGCAGCATGCTTGTTTTTTCAGTCACCAACCTGCAATGCGACATACGTTACTTATTGTTGGTTGAGTCGGTACGTTCTGAGAGTACAGTAATTCAAAGTGCGTATGTTATCTATCAGTTCCAGACAACATCCATACCGTTGTGTGCAGACGTTATTCAGCATAAATATCGAGTGAGTTCGTACGGCAAGTACTGTACAGAGAAAAGGACAGGCTGCCTGGTGTCGCTTGTTTTGTTTTACAGAGGTCGAAGATCAGATGGAATTCAAAAGCCTTATGGCCGTTCTGGACTGCAGTATCATTATCACGCATCCGCCCAATGGACGTCGTTTCTAGTCGTTTCTTCCAAGCGGCGGGTTGGGGCTGCCCTTCATTCCTATTGGGTTTTATGATTCAGTACCTAGTTTACCACACCATCAGTGTCATTTTTCGTTTATATGCTCTACTGAGTGTTTCGGTTCAGCGAGCTACAGTGCTGTAGCCAATTTTGTTATTCGTTGTACGGCTGAGGTTTTCCAGTCTGATATGAAGTTTTTGGTACAGTATGCCCCGTAGTTGCAATACTATTATCATAGCCTGCCTGTTTTGGTACATGTACTGGATGTGGTTTTTCACATGGTACGTACTGTACGTACGTGTATAGGTACATACGTATCGGTTATGATTGGGCTCGTCTGTAGCCAGATATGTCGTTTTCTGGGGCTAGCCATTTAGTGTGCATTTCATTGATTGATCTAGCAGATCTTGTTATTCATTGGCTGGTTGATGTTTCGATGCTGTTTTGACTTGAACCAGTACGATGACACAGCACCGATAAACACTAAAATAATATAAACACAAACTCTGTCTGCTTGTCTCAATTTAATTGCATTTAAGCAAACTTTGTGGCGAAACGAAGTGTAGCGACAAAGTTAGCGTGGAATGGTGAACAGACTTGAAAGAGCGAGAAAAAAAGCGAAAATGCAAATCCGTTGCACCGCCTCAGTGCCCTGGCTTTATTTAGCGCCAAAAAGGTGCCGCAACTTTGACCGCTTACAGCGCCATGACAAGACAACCTAGAACGCTAAAATTTTGGCTGCACCAACGTTGAAGCCTTGGCTATTCAACGCAAAAAACCGCATCTGAATATGACACTCCGCTGTGGAGATATCAGTACAAACACCCGGTGAGTTTATTCTGATACACCCTGTATTTCTGACAATAGCAAGCAATCCCACTGGTTCGAACAATTTTATATTCGATTGGTCACTAACTGGCTAACTGACGCCAGCCAACCGCATTTTAGAGAGCGCCACTCATTCTCCCCCTCATTCCCCCCTCTTCCATCCTTCTTTTCCATTCTCAGCTGGGGGTTTTGCAGCCCTCCACCACTCTCTGCACTGCGGCGGCGGCGCGCTGATGGTAGGCGTGCTGTGCGGTGAGCATGCGCTTGAGTTCCGCCGCGTGCTTCTGCTGGTAGGCGGGCAGTTTGGCGAGGATGGCCTCCACCGTCTGCAGCTGCGCCTCGTGCGCCTCCGCCGCGCCCCCGCCCCCTCCGTCGCCCGCGCGCGCCTTCCCGGACGCGGCGTCCATCTCCAGACGACGACGCTCCAGGGAGGACTCAAAGAAAACAAGCACCGTATTCAATTTTCATTACTGTAATGTAATGGCGCGTTCACCGGACGTCCATAACGTCGTCTGTCCGTTCGTACGGACGAACACTTATATAGGTTGACGAGCGGACGGACGAACGTTACGGACGTCTGATGAACGCGCCATCAATTACTGTCGACGTCGTTCATTACCTACATGACAACGTTATGCCAGCTGCAAGACTCAATTTTTCGGGCTTTAGAGGACTCCTTGGCCCTGGGGTTGTCTTGAACTCTCTGTCTGTCTACCCTGACTTAGAAAAGATAAGGTACTTTTTGTTTCTTGAATTCGTCTGTGTATTCTCTCTTGATCCAACTGGTCAGTTCGTCGGTGCCATTTGCCAAACTCTCCTGCAGACTGCGCTGCAGCTTGCCCACCTCGCTCGTCGCTTTCTCCATCTGCTGCAGATTGTGCGCAAACTCCGAGCTCTTCTCACCGTTCACCTGGGGTACAGAAAACCAAATCAACTCACTCCCTGCAAAATATATTTTTTTCGTAAAAGGTACGTACTAGGCACGGCCCGAAAACGTATCCCTCTATGCAAGCGAGAAACTTCTAAAGTGTCCAAACTTCTTGCTGTCTGATGCTTCGTTCACCAGACGTCCGTAAATGCGTACGTCCGTACTTCAAACCCGGGTCCGTCAACCCATATGCAGTTGACGTGGGGTTGGGTTGACTTAACGGACGGACATGTTACGGGTAAGTTACGGGAACGGACGGACGTCTGGTGAACGCGGAATGACCCTCATGTACGACCCAGTTTCAGTCAACGTATTGCCACACCGCGACCCCGTAAGGATGATGTTTCACCGACCGAGGACCCACCTTTTGCGCCAAGGCCGCCGCCGTGGCTCCCATGACTTCGGTCTTGTTGGAGCCGGAGCCCCGGGTGCCGAAGGCGTCAGAGTAGTGCTTGTAGGCGTCCACCAGCTTGGAGGTGTGCTCCTTCGTCGTCTCCATCTCCTGACACCGGGCCGTGAACTCCGCCGAGTACTCCGTCTTGTGCGCCTTCCCCACCGCTTCCTTCGTCTTCTGCTTCAGGCGACTGAACATGGCCGGCATGGTTAGGTTGTACGAGTAGGTGGGAAAGAGAAAAGAAAAGGGAAGCGACTGGGCGGAAAGGCAGAAAAAGAAAAGAATGACGCTTTGCAATGTGTGGGCTGGGAAGAACAACTTTGACGACTCAACAAGCAGCTTATAAAAAGGCAACCATTCTAGGTGTGAGTGGAGGAGTCTGAAGGGCTGATATTAATGATTAGCAGCCGTTTGTCCTGAGGGCCAAACAGGAGTGAAGCCCTTACAATTAGCAGTACGTAGAGGCTGGTGTGCTGTCTTTTGGAAGTAGAGATGCTGTCTGAGCGGCAGATATTAATGATTACCAGCCGTTTGTCCTGAGGGCCAAACAGGAGTGAAGCCCTTACAAGTAGCAGTATGTAAGGGCTGATAAATGGTAGTATGTAGAAGAGGATGCGTGCGGTATGGAATAGAGAGTTGAGTTTTGAAGTTGTATTTTCGGATGGGGAAATTTTCGGACACATGTCTGACCTCAATGTGCATGCACGCACAGCGACATTTACTGTATTACATATGAATGTACTGTAGACTACGTATGTAGGAAAGACGGTAAAATTCGGACGTTAAAATTTTCGGACAGAATTTTTTATCCGAAAATTTCCACCGTCCAAAAATTTCATCGTTTACAGTAATAGATCGGGCCCGTGGGTCAAGTAGGGTTGCAGCATGCAGCAGTGAAAAACCTTTGGGTCCCCCAAGCAGATGCGGATGGGTAAAGCAGGTTTGTAAGCAGAGAAAAACGGTGGGCAAAATCGGAAGTATGGTATCAGGGGACACAGCACCATATTGGTCACATATTCACAGTTTCGTTGACATGAACACTTCACGCTAGCAATCTAAACATGAGCCTGTGAACTGCTCTGCAACTGAAGGTTTTGTTGCTTTTGTGCGCGCTTTTTCAGTTTCGTTGACTCAAAGATTTTTAGCAATACGTACTGCACATGGAAATATACTGTACATACAAAAAATTCGTACGGTACAATTTTCGGACAGAATTTTTTGTTCGAATTTTCCGAAAATTTCCTTCTTCCGAAAATTTCCCCGTTTACAGTAATAGATCGGGCCCGTGGGTCCAGAAATGAATCTATTGTACAGCTACTGTAAAGCTAGAAATTTTCGGACGAACTTAAATTTCGGACAGCAGGGGGGGTAACTGGTTTCGGACAACCTAATTTTCGGACGCAAGGCTCTGGCTGTTCTGCTTTATACACATAGGGTGTTCCTGGCATAGTACAGTACGTACTGTACTGTGCCAGGTCAGTAGGGTGTTCCTGGCATAGTACTGTACCTAAGCACAAAGAATGAACATATGCTGAGCTTCTACTGTGTGTTGTGTACATACACAATATGCATACATGAATTGTTGCTGCTATGAGCTATGTACATACAGTATGTACATACGTATCATTTGTGGTGCCTACTGTTGAGAAATACCTGTGAAATGTTTTTTTACATATAAAAATTCGGACAACTTTAATTTCGGACGGAGATTTGTCTGTCCGAAGTCCGAAAATTAGGTACGTCCGAAAATTTCTAGCTTTACAGTATCAGTACTGTATCTGCTGCAGAACTTCTTTTCAAAATTACCTGCTTTTTCTCTCCTGCCATTTGAGATGTTCTTCTTTCACAGCATTCCAGGCATTGTTTTATTGAATAGCTCTTGAACACGCACTCCTTCCAAAAGAGAGTTCTCCTTTTGAATTGCTGTTGAAGATACGATCCTTTCAGAAGAAAATCCTTTCCTTTCTCACTGACTATGCACAATTTTTCCCCTGTGATTCTTCAATGCAATAGCGCCGCCGCTCAGCAACAGAGCAAAAGCACAAAATAACTCTAGTCTGTGACGTGTCTCAATTTTCATCGCATTTTTATTTTTCGTATGCAAATTCCACTCTTTAACACACTGTTCTTTTCATGTAAATTATTTTTGGCTCTACTGTCGACATTTCCTATGCAAATTACTCCCCAGACCACATGTTTCTTCTTTTTGTCTCACATGCAAATTATTCCCTCTCAGCTGAACTACTTATCCTGTGTTTTCGTCTTTTGCCCAGTTCGTCGCGATGGTGTAGGCGATAGAGCTTTCGTCTTCTACTCCTACGGGGAGCCGGTGTGAGATTCGAACCCGGGGCCGCCCAAATTTTTCCCTAATTTTCAAGAACACCTAAAACTTCTAAACGTCAACGAAACTTTAGGTTCTCTAAAACGTCAACGAAACTTCATCATGGGGCGTATCGCCGCCACATACGTAGGATCGCCAAATTGAGAATTTGAAATTTGTCCTATACCTACACAGTACGTAACCCTATCCTACAGCATACTACGTAGGGTCCCTATACCCGTATGATTAAGGCAACTCAACGTGGTAGCCCTTACGGCGAGGCCGTAAGGGCAAAAATAGAGAAAACGGAACCATAAACTGGGCCATTTATTTATTTGTCCACAAAAATAGCACATTCGACATATGTATGTACAGCACATAGAACGCCAAGAAAGCATCATATTCGACACAGCGCAAAGACAAAGCGCAGACTGAACGTACCTAATTACGTATGTGTGTAGATAAAATATGCATACTGTCCACTTCGTACGAAAAAGGAAGTAAGCGCATGGCATATCAAATTGTGTACATCATACGCTTGCACATACATGACATACGTAGCACAGACAGTGTGCAACCCACAATAATTCGCAATTTACGGTATGCATATAAAGATTGATGAAACAAAGATCACAAATGTACCATCGCAATAAAAGCGTTGATCCCACTCACAACATTTTATCCCATCTCCTGTCGTCATCTTACCAGTTTTGTCACGTCCCATATCTAAACATGATATTTTACCTCACACCTTCACAATATGGCCGCAGGTATACAATATGTATGACAGTGCGGGGTAATTCGGGCCGGGGTTAAATTTGGGCCACCCAAAGTAATTTCAGTTGAAAAAAGGGCAGTGGTGATCGAGGTATCCAAATGATTCTTGTTTGGTGGGCTGTACATTTCCTGGGTTCACCCCTCGCCTCCTACAAAAAGGGTGGACGGAATTACCCCGCACTACTATCGACCTCATCGGTCATGAGCAGGGGTATACATAGATAGAGAATAATTGTTTGCGGTGCTGCAAAACGTCGATATAAATGGCCCTCAAAAAGAGGCTTCCTAAAAAGCTACAGACAGGCTCTTATCCAACAGAAATTGGAGCGCAAGAACTTTTTGGGGCGCACTTGCGTCCTAATGTTCTTCCTATCTATACCCCAAATGAGTGATCGACCTACCTTGAGTACACGATCCGTTCCTACAGTCAGAAGGCGGCCCTGAACTTCATTCAAATGCATACACACCACCGAGTGCTTCGAGTTGTGAAACACAGCCAAACTCGTCAGGCTAAGTAAAAGAAATATCATCAGATCAATCTGCCTTTCTTTGTCAATATTGATCCAACAAGGTGGTGGGAGAGAAGGTGGCCTTTTTCAGTGCGTTTTTAGATTGGTAAGCCGGCAATTTGGTCGACGTCTTTTCTTTCAGTCATCGGGAGAGAAAAAGTTGCATAAGACCACTAGTGCGCTGGCTACACACGGGGCGAGAAAACTCCCGGGGAATTCCCCGTTAAGCATGTGATGAAGCATAGGGATGCCGGTGAATTCACCGGGAGTTTGAAACTCACCATGTGCGAACACGTGAGAAAAATTTCGCGCGTGGGTGCAAGTGAGACTGTTCAATAAGCAAAACTAAACTCGAAGTTCAAACTCACCGTGAGATTACTCACCACGTATGCAGCGCACTACCGACTCAAGCAGTGAATCGAGTGCCTGTGCCTGTCGCTTACTCAGTTTCCAGCGTAGAATGCTGTCCGTTTTGCGCGTCCTGAAATTCTTTGACGCAGAAATCGCAGATGCGAACCGCGTACTCGTAGCCCATCTTCGGATATCGCATCGTCTGCGTGGAGCACGCCTGACACACCGCCTTGCCACACAGGCGACAGTGATGCTACACAATACAATACAATACACGTCAGGTAGCGCAACGTACAGAATGTAACACTTTTGGTATCCAACAAAGGGAAGAAGGGAGTTATCTAAGCGAAAAGTACAGCTTTTGCACCTAACTTTTGCTTACCAGCGAATCAAACATTTGCAACATTATTACTTTTTCACATCGACAATACAGTAAGAGTACATCCAAACAGTTGCCCTTCCCTCAGTCGCTGAAACAGGTCCTCCACCATAATTTTGTGGACCTCTGAATTAGCGGACCTACACTGTAGAAAGAAAGTACGGCGCGAGCGTAGACATTTGCGAAAGAAAACAGCACATGTTCTTCCCTTTCGGCAGCTGGAAGCGTGCCAAGCCTTGTCCTCTTCTTTCGCACTCTACGCGCACGCGCCGTACTTTCTACGGCGCGCATAGACCGCTGTGTAGGTCTGCTAAGGACGACAAAATCATGGAGGACCTTTTTCAGCGACTGATGGTTGGCGTGTTTTCAACTTTAGAAAACTAACTAAACCCAATAATGCCATCCATCTCCGTTCCCTACCGTACCTGTCGTAGACCGACCGTTTTCTTATCCCACATGGCACGCACGTTCCAAAAGAAGGGAGACTCGCACTTCTCGCAAGTATCCTTGCTTCGCCACTCCGGCGTCTGAAATAAATTACACAATTATTATTATAGCCGGTCTTCCCAGAGAATAGGGCGCTACAACACACATAGCGAGAAAACTCCAGTGAAGGGTTGTCACTGCATGTAAATGAACTGCATGTAAAAATTCGCGCATTTCAAACAAGGCCTTCAAAAATCTCCGCATTCTCTCTGAAATTTGTGTGTTTGTGTTAACGAGGTCATCAAGAACCAAGGTAAAGGTGATCCATCGTTCAATGGTTAGAGCGCTCGCAAAGAAGACGAGACCCAGGATTCGATTCCCTGCTTGGCACATATTTTCTTTTCCGATTTCAATTGGACAAACCTTCCAGTCAGATAGCAAACGTACGCTACGAGCCAGAAAATACATTATGCTGCTTTTCCATACCATAAATCTGTCCACCGACATGTCCCAACAGACGAGAGAGCCCGAATCACTGGCGGAAAACAGACGCTTCTTCCCCTTCGCATACTGCAAAGCGCTCAGCTTGCTTTGGTGGCCGCTAGAACAAAGAAGTAGTATTTATGCATTCTTGGTACAACCGTCACGTTTCTCGTGAGGAAAAACTTAACGCTAGCAAACCACACTGCACGAGTAGGGTATCATGGGGTGCACCCGGCCGGTTTTATTGGCGGTGTAAACTCGACCACCCACGTAGAAAGAACGATCTTCAGTACTATAGTCTGGCCAGTATAGAGTTCGCTATGGAACTCACGTCGTGTTGCGTAGAATAAATTCACAACAAATGCGGACTTCTGTCCGTGCTTCGTGTGTACTCCTATTTTGCAGAAGAGTACAACATGCAAACTACACAGGGCGACTTGAGTTTCATAGCAAACTCTCTCTGGCAGACCATAGGTGGCCGGGTTTACCCCACACTATAGTCTGGCCAATAGCAGTTGGCACCTGAACTCAAGGCGCATTGCGTAAAATAGATTTACAAATGCGGATTTCTGTCCACACTTCGTGTACTCCTATTTAGCAGAAGTACATGCAAACTACGCAACTCGCCTTGAGTCCAGGTGCCAACTGCTATTGGCCAGACTATACCCGTTGCCTTCCTAAGTCGGTACTTGAGCTCGTATGCGTGTCCCTTCTTTCCTCCGATGTCCCAAGCAATTATCAGCTGATCCGTGGATCCAGAGAATAGAAATTGTCGTTCCGCATCCCAACTTACAGCTTTCACACAACCTACAACACATACGTACTACAGCTTGACCAGGAAAACGTGTAATAGTCTGTCTGATACAGTCTGTAGTGTCTGATACAGTTCCGTGCCTACACCCTAGTACAGTCCAGCGCTATGTGGCGAGTACGGTTCGACACCCGTTCGGTCCAATTTCTCTTGGGCCCCGGCTATCGTTACACGAGACGCGGCACGTCACAAATGCACATGATGCACATACAAACCAATAATGCAGGGCGAAATATATAGGCAAAGTGGGCCGATTGATCTCTGACCTGTATGCGCGGACAATTTGCTGATGAGTTCACACCGACCACCGTCATGGATGCGCAGAACGGAAATGTTACCGGAATAGTCGCCGACAAACGCGTAACGAACGGAAGCATCAAATCTGTAAAATAAGCAACACAGGAAAGTGCAAAAACACCTGGGTTAGGTACACGTTACTTACAAAATAGGGTACTGTGGGGGTAAACCCGGCCATGGGGTAAACCCGGCCACCCAAACTCCTCTGAACTTGCTGTTTTAGCATGATGAACCAAATAGCTCATTTGAAGAGGAGAGTTCAAGGAATCGAATGATATCATACTTGTCTCAATCGGTCCATCGATTGCTAAGATATGCAGCCCTGAAGCTTAGGTGGCCGGGTTTACCCCATCAGTACCCTACAAATGTCAGCTTACTCCAAAGCAGTAGGCCATCCGCCTAGAGCGAAGCCGCCGATCCTGCGTCCGGTCTCCGAGCACTGCCACACGAGCTGCTTGTCCCTGCCAGCGCTCAGCACCCACTCACAACTCATCGAGAAACACACCTTGGCCACGCCGCCAGAGTGAGCTAAGGTGAATAGGGCATGAGTTATGGCGGGGTAATTCTGCAGGTTGGGGGGGGGGGGAGGGAATTAGGGTCATGTAGCTGCCTATTCACGATATGCAGTAACGCGATTGAGTTGGTCGACAGCGACCCCGCGGTATTTAGTGACAGTTTGGATCGGTGTCTGCGGGGACGTCGACGTCATTTTGTTGTAAGTTCTTCTTTTCACTCGCTCCTTTGACGCTCCCAGATGATTGAACAAGGTCGACGACCGCGCAGACACCGATCCAAACTGTCACTGAATACCGCGGGGTCGCTATCGACCAACCCAATCGCGTTACTGCATATCGTCCATACTCAATTAGGAGGGACGATGATGGGGAATGCCAGCAAATTATGGGTGGTACGCACTGAAAAATGCGGTTGAAAACAGATTATTCAGCTCGCGACCACCACCCATAATGTAGTAGCGAATAGAAACAACCACCAGATAGCTCTAGGACTACAAACAAGCGCTAATACTGTAGTAGTCCCGTTTGTGTTGAATGGCGTTGTAATCCTCTGTGAGACCAAATTCTTGAATCGTTCCGTTCTCCAAGCCCACAAAAAGGCGACGGGTTTCTTCGTTAAAATCCACACAGGAACATATGGCTGCAAGTAGAACAAAGTACACGTCACAGTGTAGTGTTGCACATGTGATCTACTAAGGGACATTGACTCAACTTTTAGTCCGAATTAACCGAAAAATTCCCCGTTTGTGTACGTGGAATCTAACCTTATGCTTACCAGGGCAAAAGTGACAGATACTGGGCCAATATTGGCCACTATCCCGTTTCAACCAAACGCGTACACTTCTGCAATACAAAGAAACAGATGAGTACAGTACGTACAGTACAGTATAATACAGTATAGTCGGACAGTCGGAGAAACGATCAAGAGTTCGCTTGACAATTTTTCCGCTCCTGTGGCAATGTAACATTTCTAAAACATTCTAAACAAGAATAGCAATAGTTTTTGAAAAAGGGTCGAAAAGCCGGTTGCTATTCTTGTTTAGAATGTTTAGAAATGTTACATTGCCACGGGAGCGGCAAAATTGTCAAACGAACTCTTGATCGTTTCTCCGACTATACGTACAATACATACCGTACGTATTCTATGTAGGACTTACATGCCGGAATAAATAAACACGCATGCCTATCAGAACAAAATGAACTTACAAAAAGCAACCTTTATCTCCGGACAGAAATTCTAACATAGGGTACTGTGGGGTAAACCCGGACACGGGGGTAAACCCGACACCTAGTATATCTCAGCAACCATACGACCGATCGCGACAAGTATTCTACCGATCGATTTCTTGAACTCTCCTCTTTCAAATGAGCTACCATGTTCATCATTTGCTGAAGCGGCAAGTTCAGAAAAGCTTCGGTGTCCGGGTTTACCCCGTGTCCGGGTTTACCCCATAGTACCCTACCTGTCGTCTCCGACCGTAATGGCTCCATCCTCTTTTGCTAGCAGCACAGCAGCGTGCACTTTATCATTGCCCACCTCGATTTTGCCAATCAACACTGGCTTCATAGTCTCGCTGGTTGCCTCAGGACCTGTCTCACCCTCGGGAAACGCTCCTCCGGTCGATATTCGAGCTGCCATGCTGTCCAAAGCTTGCGAAATCAGCTGAATCAGCGGTCAGGTCAACGGAGTTTTGTTTTTGTTTGCTTTGATGTCTGCTCACGAGGACGACAAGTAGCCAGCCATATACCATGGACCGCTGAATGTACTAAACCACGCTTATGGACACGACACTTTTATGACGCCTAGACTAGGTGCGGCTTAGTTTGCACGCAGCAGCATACTGAGCATCAAGTTTTAGTTCCATTTCGCACCATATTGTGGGGTTTTGTCCAACAAAAAGTAATGATATGCATGATGGGGTACCTAGGACGTGAACACAAGTTTTCTTGGCATTTCATAGCAGATACAGAGTTCTATACTAATTGAAAGCACTGGAAAGAAAGTACTGATACTGAGTACAGGCCAGAAACGAAGGGTGATCACCAGCAAGACATTGAGTAGGCAAAGTAGAAATAGTAGATCAATTGATGACACAACACTTTCATCAAATCAGTAGGTGAAAACAAAAAAGGAGGTTTCACATGGCTGTTCTACTATTGCTGCACTTGTGTATGTGGAAGAAGGTTTCATGACATCTTTTTTGCAATTTCTTCATTTGGAAGCCCACAAGTTAATAAGGGAAAAGATTGAATCACATTTCCCTCTTCTCATGCTTTTGATTGCTGTACTCTACCAGTGAAAGCGACAAATACAGTGATTGTATGTCAATTCTGGCTGCTAGTTAGCAATAAATCTGACGAAAATTCACTTGACAAGAAAGTGCAACTCCTTATTCGTCAGCAGACCTGCAAAAAACCCGACCTCTGGTGTAAAATTTTTGAGATTTTTATAACTTTTCGATTTCCGTCCTATGCTTCGCGTGCTGAAGAACGGAATCTAAGCCGCACCTGGTCTGGCCGTTTGATGTTATGCGCAAAATGACGGGTCCATATTGAAGGATTTGTTAATTTAGCTGTCCATGCATATACCACGTGGTATATTATTTACAGAAAGTACCAAGTAATGCAAAAAGAGCAGCATTCACACATTTTGATTATTGACACTTTCGGCTCGGTCAAAACATAGCACGCATTCTTTGTAAAGTATAGGACGCAAATACAGAAAATTTGCATTGCATACAATTGAGAATGTGGTACAATGAGATTCCATATTCCTGTACATTCATTGTTAAAATCACTTGGCATAATATCGGAATTAGTACGGTTCATCCTTCTCTTCTCTCAAGGTGTCCATGAATTTTCTCCGTCTAGAATACGATGGTCCGGGGGTGTCATCCTGTTCATTTCCCTCTTCATCCTCAGTGGTAAACGCTCGGTTTTTGTAGCCACCCTGTTTTACAGGGCGTTCGTCTTCATTTTCTTTTGTCAGCGCGACAATATCTGAGCTCCCTCCCGGCTCCTGTTTCTCTATTATCTCGTCAGGGGGCGGTGCAGTAGGAACATCCATCCGCTGTTTTTGAGGCGAAGACCTGGTGGTAGGTTGAGGGGGTGGCTGATGCTGATGTGTGTGTAAGGGGAATTCGCTCAAAGTAGACACGCTTCTGGAGGTAACGTCATAGCCCAGCTTTTTGAGGTCTTTCAGCACAGTGTGAAAAGCGACGGTGAGGGTGCCTTGAGTACGAACTCGCGTCACTACAAAAAAATATTTTTTTTCAATAAAATCCGCACAGATTCAGATAGGGAAGAAAAAATGGTGAAGGAAAGAAAAATAAGAAAAAGAAAAATAGCCGGACGAGGCGAGAATCGAACCTTCTCTGCCCTCTGCTTGCGCCACGATGCGAGGGTCCAAAAACTCCGGACGCCTCCCAGTGATCCAGGCGCTGAGTTTTTGAAGCATCGATGAGGATTCGGGGACGAAAATGGACAGCTCTCTCTGATGGCTAAAAGATAAAGCTGTTTAAAGACTAAGCTGTTTTCTTGTTGCTGCTTGCTAGCGCCAAAACTAATTAGAATAGAATACGCTCCTATGAAGAAAAAACCCCGGCTAAGCCGTTTTTTCTTACCGCCCAGGCACCAAAGGCACATGCGTGCAGCCATATCCTCGAATCACGTCATTTCCGAACGCATCCGTTCCGAAACAGCTCAGCACCAATTGTGGCCCTGAAACGATTTTCAGCGTTTCGATTTGCATCGGATAAGGTTACGGTATTCTTTCTTGGCTTACATCCATGCGGACTTGTCGATTTAAGGGTCAGTTCCAGTGGAAAATTGAAGACGAATTTGCCCTGCTCTGTCTCAATTTGGGACGGTCGGCTAACCTGAGAGATACCGTCTTCCAATCCCTGGAATAATTATTAGTCAAAGATTATGCAAAGAGACTGGCCGCCAAACTTTAAAGGGGAACTTTGGGCGGAAAGTTCGGGGTAAGCCTGCATGAATCATTCGATAGCGCTTGAAAAATACTTCAAAACGCACCAAGTCGCATCCCTCTACGTTGCGTCGTTCTTGAGTTAGAGGCAAAAATTGATATGTGAATGGGAAAATGCACGCGAGAGCATGTAGCTCGCTAACCATTACACGGATCGGCATAATTTTGCTACCACCATATGCTCCGTATGGTGTTCTACCTTTTTGTTGTATAAAGTTTTGCTGTATCTTCACTGCCTGTGGCATGGGAAGCCAAAAACCGTGTGTAATTGCGCAGTTAAACACGTATATTTCATGGACCTACGAAATGTGTTTAAAGGCAAGGGCTACCCCAACATCGACTTACGAATTTCGAATTCAAACCCATCCTATCAAAAACTATATTTTTATTCGAGTCTTTTGCAAAAAAACCGTTTTTCAAAATTCCTATCCGTTCTCGAGTTATTCGATGATAAAGGTTGCAAATTTTCAGTACTGAAAGCGACGTCGGGAACCGTTACGGTAGGTCAGTTTTGAAAAAGGTTAGTTGGAAATACAGCGCCTTTGTTCCTGTTTTTGCTTTTGGGACTTCTACTCTATCTCTAGGGAGCCTGAAAAAATGTTCCCTACGGTCCGGGCCACAGTCCATGCAGCCAATAGTGCTGCATTTACAATTCTACCCTTTTCACCAGCCACGGAAACACATACCGTAACGGTTCCCGACGTCGCCCTCAGTACTGAAAATGTGCAACCTTTATCATCGAATAACTCGAGAACGGATAGGAATTTTGAAAAGCGGTTTTTTGCAAAAGACTCGAATAAAAATATAGTTTTTGATAGGATGGGTTTGAATTCGAAATTCTTAAGTCGATGTTGGGGTAGCCCTTGCCTTTAACTGCGCAATTACACACGGTTTTTGGCTTCCCATGCCACAGGCAGTGAAGATGCAGCAAAACTTTATGCAACAAAAATGTAGAACTCAACGTGGAGCATATGGTGGTAGCAAAATTATGCCGATTGGTGTAATGGTTAGCGAGCTACATGCTCTCGCGTGCATTTTCCCGTTCACAGATCAATTTTTGCCTCTAACTCAAGAACGACGCAACATAGAGGGATGCGACTTGGTGCGTTTTGAAGCATTCTTCAAACTCTATCGAATGATCCATGCAGGCTTACCCCGAACTTTCCGCCCAAAGTTCCCCTTTAACCAAAAGAAAACGCTTACAGAAACTACTGTCCAATCGTGCCCATAAACGAAGCAGTATTTCAGGTAGATATTTGGCAGTTGGGGAAATTCTCCACTCTCAATTTGTCCGGAAACACCCAGTAGGAAGACAGAACCTTTAGAACCAGACGGAACAAGAGAAGAAGAAGGAGGACCAGCCATAATTAATTACCAACTAATTTAGGCGTGATTTATTACTTCTAATAAAAATTTTGTGATGTCGTAAAAGAGACCGTCGATAGATGGAACGAATCATTTTTGTAAAATTGAAAGGCGTTGTTTTTTAAGCATGCCTGTTCTAAATTTATAAAATTCTCGAAGATGAGTAATGTCTTGTTGTCATAGCAACTAGGGAGCTACAGTACTCCGAGGATATTTCATAGTATGAAAGTACATACGTACGTCTACGTACACACACATTCTAAACGTTCGAGGCAGGGAGACATAAATAATAATGAAATAATCGCATCACACAATAGGTACAGCTACTAATGAAAATGTCGATTAGTTGCAACTGATTTTTGAGAGTTCACCACCAATTTCGTCCAGTAGTCTTTTTCATTGGCCACGACCCTGACATCAGGTGAAAACATCAACGTCCCATTCAATCCATTGCAATTATTGCTGCCTTCGTTGTTGCTAAATCGCTGATATTCTTTCATGTAGGGTAATCCCCAACAACCGAAGCGCTCATTTCTACCGTGCCAATCGTTCATGTTGGCCTTCTCATTGAAATGCGTGTACACGACATATTGAACAGAATTGACCCATTCACACGTGTTGCCGGTAATCTTTGACCAATCGGCTTCATCGCTAACAAAAAAAACAATATAGGTCAAGACTTCCATACCTACTCTGCAAATCAGAAATAGAGAATGAATGAGACGACGTGCAGGTGCAAGTAAACTTTTTTACCATTCGGTTTACTATGTATGTATTCATTTTTACTTTACCCATCCATACCACACCATTCTTATTATTACGCCCTATGGCTCTGTGCACTTGGTAAAGAGTAGTTTCAGCTTTTCCCCCATAGCCCATAGTTATTACCTCCAAATCACAGGCAAAGATCCGACATTCTTTGAAGCGGCAATCAGCTCCCTGATTGTTTGCACATTGTCACTCGCATTTCTGCCGGCCTGCAGCCATTGGGAGCCAATCACTGGGAAGAAAATCCCGCCCAGCGTTATCTGATTGGCTCTGGCGGCAGTGAATGCAGCAGTCACCTGATCTGCGACACTTTGGCGACAAGTCGGAGGTAGACAAACGTCGAAGTAGGAAAACGCTTGCAGCCCAGCTGAAAATGTTGGCGATATTTTTGCTAATTTCTTCGAGAATAGTAGTTTGATATTAACTGATAAATATTTTTGGTGTGTAGGCTAACTAATTATTATTGCTGAATTACTTCGAGAGTATTGTGATTAGCTGATAAAATATTTTGTTCTGTTTACTGAATTATACGTACGTAGTTTAGAGAGTGGGTTAGCTTACCATTGAGCGCGACCTCAATATTATCAATGCCAAGCTGATCGAATTTGCCATGATTGGTCCAAATACGCGCCATCACAAACGTCACGTGATGCTTGGTGGAAACACATGTTAGCTGAGTCTTATTCAGCTTTTCAGTGGTCTTCAAGCCAATTCCAGCCAGAACTGGCTGAATGACCAGCGCACAAGTTAGAGAGAGAAGAAGCATGTGTGGCTTTGTTTATTGAAAACGAATCATGTCTGAAGGCGTCTCATAATGTGGGCGATGTAGAAAATAAACAAGCCGTCATATTTGAGCCAAAAGCAATGCTACATTTTATAGCTGCACTGGACTGTGCTGACCTTGTTGTTGTTAGCTAACAGACGTGCGCATTGTTCCATTCATAGCCACAGCCAGCCCAGCCCACCATACTGCTCCCGCCATACCAGCATGGACAGAAATGCGAATTCAACTGAATCGAATCGAATACCTGGGGCCATGCCCCAATAACCTTTTATGTTGCAACTTTTAGCGAAGCAATGCACTGCTTCACGCTACATACAGTACGTACTAGCTGGATGCATACGACAGTGGTATTGCTTGCTTGCTTTATACTTTCAAAGTGTGGGAAAGTGTGGTATAATTATTGTAGAAGTTTTGAAGGTTGCACATACACGAAGCATTACATAACAGCAAATAAATACTGACCTCAAAAGCGTGTGGCGACATCGTCACACAGTACGCTTGCGCACAATACGTACGTACGTCTATTGTACGTTACGTATATAATAGGTGGACAGTGTAAAGCACAATACAGTACGAGTACGTACGCACATGCTAATATCATATAATATACCATAGCAGCTACGTACAGTAGGTACCTAGGTGGCATCCAATTTTAATGCTCGGCTGCTTGAACCGCTGCAAACTGCCTCAAACCGCCGACGCTTGGTGCGTAGACCAAATTTCCCTGTACTCCGCACGCATTGAACGTGCCGAACACTTTCATGTACGGTAGCCGATGGAAGCCGCCGAATTTCTGTCCAGTGTGCCAATCGTTCTCGTTCTTCATGTTATCCATGTGCGTGTAGATGGTGTACTGAATGCTGTTCAAAAATGCCATGGAGTTTCCGGTGATGGCATTCCAGCTTGGGTAGTTGCTAAAAAGAAAAGAGTAGGTAGGTAGGTACTAGGTGTTGTCGTACCTACTGTAGGTAGGTAGACTACAGAGATGTAACAGGGGCCCCTGCTCCGGTAAATCCCGGCATATTTTTGAATCCGGCTCCGGTTCCGGTATAATGAAGGTGTAACCGGTGGAATGGCGTTGTTCGCAGTCACGCCAAACGTGAGGTTGCGCACGAATTGCACGTTGCTCATGGCGTTGTTGGACCAAGAGCTGTGCTGGCCCTGGAGAACTTGCAGGATGATGCCGTTCAGAATGACGCCATTTTGTCGACCCTGCACATACGCGGATGTGACTTGATCAGCTGCTCTAAGACACCCACCGGTAGCGTTAGCGCATGGCGTAAGGTAGTGTAGGAGAAGGCTGTGAGGTGTTCTGCAAGAAGTCCAACGACGCTACGCTTCGGTGAAACATCATCAGCACAAATTGACTGATGCCTCTTCGCAATTTTACTCGGCAATGTACAGTATTGAAGTTTAGGGTAGACAGTACTTTATGGGGTAAGCACGGCGCATGTGAAAATCCGCGCAAACATTCTGGCTGCGTGCATACCTCAGCAGCCAATGGAACGATCGAAACACAAATACCTACGTATTGTAGCAATCAATTTCTTGAACTCCTCCTCTTTCAGAGAAGCTAATTTGGTTCATCATATGCTGAAACAGCTTAGTTCAAAAAGGAGCTTTGGTGGCCGGGTATACCCCACAGTACCCTAACCGGTACAGCCTTCAGAACCTCACTCTTACGTCCGAGAGCAGTCTTGACATTGTTCAAGCCGACATTATCGAAGGTGCCGCCGCTCGCCGGAGTCCAAACGCGTCCCAAGATAAAGGCCACATTATTCGGCGAATTTCGCATGCACTGCATCTGAGAGACGCTGATGGGTTGGATGGTCTGTACGCCAACTCCAGCGAAAACTGGCAGGCATACCAGACTACTGCTTGCAGCCAAGAAAGCTAACAGACACGTGCGCATCATGATCACGGCTTGCTTGGAAAATGAATGGTGAAAATTATATAGAGTGACACCGCTGACAAAGTGAAAAGTGACAGACAATCATAAGGTGCTCTGAACAATAAGGCGCTTGCTTTTCCATTGTACTTGTATTGTACGTGTGTGCGTGCGGTCAGTTTTTTTTTTTTTAAAGGTTAGTGCCTTTATAAAGGTTTTTACGAAACCTTTATAAAGGATATCATTTACAAGTTTTACGAAACCTTTATTGTTAAAGGTTTTTACGAAACCTTTATAAAGGATATCCTTTTACGAAACCTTTGAAGTTTTTCGAAACCTTTATAAAGGATATCCTTAAAGGTTTTTTGAATATTTTCATACGTCCCCTAAGCCGAATATATATATTTGTGTTGTCGTGTGTGCGTGCGGTCAGTAAAGGTTAGTGCCATCTGGCAATTTCACATCTGACGATGCATGGGTGTAATTCGCGATGATGGTTCAGCAATATGCCAATTTTAACATATCATGCATCTTACCAACTTTTCTCATCACAATACGCGATCACAAAACACACTTCAACCCATATCACACACAACGGAAATATAGGCATCACACACAACCCTTTCCATAATCTCAGCAGACCGCCATCACCCCATTGGCAGCGACCAGCTGAGATTATGGAGAGAATACAAGACGGCAGAGTAGGTACGTGTACCTATATGGCATAGTATGTAAAACAGCTACAAATAAACACAGGCATTGTGATAAAACTACAGGGTGTCTCACGTAGATTCTTTCGGTGCAGCCTTAGTAACTTCCGTAATTACAGTAGATATAAAGCTGAACTTTTGTCTCCAGAAAGGGACAGAATGTGCCGGTTTCGTGGCAAAATTTGAGCCAGATAGGTCAAGTAGGGTTGAAATTACGAGCTTGGAAATTTGCGCCACGTTTTTCAATATTTTCCGCACTGAGCATGGTTTTGAGATTAAAATCTTCTGCTCACCATGGTCAAGCTGCTCATCCAGCATGGCAATATGGTGGAACAACAATGGCTGAACGTCATCACAGTCCATAACACAAAGGATTCAAAATACAGGCGATTTACCGCCCATAACACCCTGGGAGGAAGGGTTCAAGGGGCTGTCGAGGTCAATAGCGGCACCACTGATTTCAAAAAGTTGAAAAACGTGGTCAAGATTGCAAGCTCGTAATTTCATCCCTACTTGACCTATCTGGCTCAAATTTTGCCACAAAATTTGGCACATTCTGGGGTTTCTGGGAACAAAATTTCAGGATATCTGCTGTAATACGGAAGTTATACGGCTGGATCATTGAGGGGGGTGTAGGTGAGAGACCCTGTAGTTCGAAGCTTTTGAATGATCAAAATTCCCTAAATAGTGAATGAAAGCTGATCAATCGATTCTGACTTGTTTTACGGACGGCGCCTGCTCTGCTTCATCCATGCGTCTTCTTTTGCCACTAGCTGAAGTAGTGAGGGCTGCCTGCTGCTCTGCTGCACCCAGCAGGCCATGGGCAGTATGGAACAGGTTAATGGGCACCGTGCCGTCTGTGATTAGGGCCGTGCTAAGGCCAAGTGATTGAAGCAGCCTCACCTGAACAATATAAAAGCAGTGCAATCGGACCTACAACAGCTACATACAGTATGCATGCACAAGTACTGTACATAACCGTGTCGTCAAAATTTATGGCAATTTACAGTACATTGAAAACGGTTGATCTGCCGCTGTGCAAACCCTCAAACTTTCACAGAAATCGTAGACTCCGGGTTGGTGTGGACAGCATGAATGAGGGAAAACCCAAGGGTGTCTTTGCGCCGTGTACAAAGTACGGCTCGAGTGCGTAGTAGTAGGGGCCCGAACTATGTGCTCTTGTGTTGCTTTCTTTTGCAACTGTCTAGTGTCTACGCGCGTCGCACGAACTTTGTAGGTACACGGCGCATAGACACCCTTGGGATTTCCTCAAGCTATCCACACCGACTAGGGAAGTACAAGTTCTTTGAGAGCTTGAAGGAAGGTGTACATACAGTACATTACCTGCATCTCTGGTCCAGCAGTGGCCATCGCTTGAATGGTGCCCTGTCCCAGGGCGGTGACCATTTTCTCGAACTTGGCCACCTCCACCGTCGCCGTCTCTTTGCCCCTGTTCAACTCCAACTGCAGCTTCTCCCTTTGATAGGCCAGTTCCGCCTGTCTGGCCGACTCCAATCGACTGAAAGCAAATTAAAATTGCACACGCCTACTGGGATTCGAACCCACGCCCGTTTGTCGCCGTGTGCGTGAGTACTCTATCAACTGAGCTACACAGTGCAACGGCCGAAATCGTGCAAAACTTTCCCATATTTACAGTACCTCAACTCCGCTTTGGTATCGATGGCGGCGGCGTCGGCGCGAAGTTGCGCCTGTTCCACCGCCGATTCGGCTTCGATTTTCGCCGCTTCCGCTCGACTACGAGCTTCGGATTTGGCCGCACCAGACGACTCCACGGCTGCCGACGCCGCCTACAACATATATAGTATACTATTTATGTACGACGCTACTAATGCACGCAAGGCTGCCGCAGGTATTCATCCAAGTAAAAGCGGAGACCTTTGTGCTACATATGAAGTGAACGATTTAAAAATCGCTACTCTACCTACCTGCAACTCGAGTAGATCTTTTCTCGCCCGCTCCGCTTCTGCTTCATCCGAGATTTTCTGTCGTTCCAGTCGACCGCGAGCTTCTTGTTCAAGACGCTCTGCTTCGTGTCTACAGAAGTGCGTACATACAGTATGCATACAGTCAAGATCGTCCCACAAGAGAAATTACCATCTCAACAATAGGAATGCGCTCCTTGTTTGCGGACACGTCAACAAAGTGTCAATTCATTGATAAAGTGACAACTAAAGTGACACTACGTGTGTACATATGTACGTACCACCTGTACAGTATAGTTCAGTACTAGCTGCCTACCTGGCGGTGGCTTCCTGTGATTTGGTGGTGATCTCGATGGCCAGTTGCACACTCTTCTGCAGGGCGTCTCGGGTTCGCTGGTCCACCGGCTCCACGGACTGGATGTCCACGCTGGTGATCACCAGAGTGTTCTGCGCGAAACTGAACCGTTCTCGCACCCTCCTGCTGCTGCCTTCCTCCCCTTGTTCCAGGCCAAACACCGCCGTACGGATGATGCGGGCGGAATTCTTGTGAAAGTCGTCAAACTAAAAAACAAGTTTACATATGTAAAATTACTTAATACTACATACGTACCTTACATAGGTACAGTAGTAGTACCTATGTAGGGTAATGTAGCTAACCTGAACTTGCGCCACCATTCCTCTAATTCTGGACGCGATAGCCTTGCAGGAGTCACCGACAAAGTCGGGTACACTGAACAGTTTGGCTGCCGCTTCTGCACTCTTGTCGCCGCAGTCAAAGAACCTGAATCAGTGCATCATTTCGATAATATTCAGTGCTCAGTTCGTTGGACCTTGGAAGCATACAATGTTCGTTGTACCAAGAGTCCATGTTGTACGTACAATGATCTTTTAATGTCACCATAATACCAATTGTAGCTCAGTTGCAGCTGTAGCCTAGCGTGATCCGATGTTTCCACAGTGATTATGTCCGTCATGAAATCAGGACCCAGCAGAAGACAGAGAGATCGAATTTGACCAGGTCGCTTCGGTCGTCCACCGCTTAGAGTCAACTACAACAGCCAAGAACATTTCAGACAAGTGAGAGGAGTATACAACTAACAAGACGAATGCCAAATACTCAAAAATTGGAAAGACTGATGTTTCAAGCGATTCTCATGATACTATGGCTGTAAAATGATAGGGTACTGTGGGGTAAACTCGGACACGGAATAAACCAGGACACGGGATAAACCCGGACACCGAGTATGTATATCTCAGCAACCATACTGTACGACCGATTGAGACAAGTAGTATTCTATACCAATCGATTCCTTGAACTCTCCTCTTTCAAATGAGCTACCACAACCACGTTCATCATTTGCTGAAGCGGCAAGTTCAGAAAAGTAGGAGTCCGAGTTTACCCCACAGTACCCTAAGTACCGGCCTAACCTGCGTGAAATGCTCATCCGGCATCAGCATGACCAAATCCGGTCCGAACACCACTCTCGCCTTCTTCTCCTTGTAATCATAGACTTGAACGGCGGCGTTGTGCGGCACTCTTAACGTCACCACCCTCGTCTTGTCCCTTCCACCTCCATCTTTGTCTTGCAGCTGAGGAACCGTGGTCAGATCTTTGCCCCTGTCCCATCTGGTAAAATGACGACTTTGTTGTTGAACTGCTGGTTGTTGCTGAGGTGACGACCGTTGCTGCACGGTTGCAGACTGAGGGGCGTTTCTGTCTGCCAGCGGGTCTTTTCCGGACATGAGCAGACTTTCAACCACAACTGGAAGCTCTTTCGGCCACAGTTCTTCATCCTGAAAAGACATTTGGTGCATATTATCATACATAAAGCTTTGTGTATAACCATGCCCCTCTTGTACGTACATCATACATACAGCATATGCGCCAATCCCTCGAATCGCTGACTACTTTTCCCGGGGGTTATGCGCAAAGCGTTTAGGGCGAGGCGACGCGCAGTCACGGTGCGTCAGGTATGAGACTGTAAACTTGGGTGTACATACGAGCTAAAGCTACTCGGTCTATGCCGTGTGAAAATACGGTCACCGTAGTTTCAGTGCTGCCTATCTCAGCAACCAATGGACCGATTGACGCAACATCACTCGCTTCCTTGAACTCTCCTCTTTCAAATGAGCTATTTTGGCTCATCATTTGCTCTGAAAGCTTACTGCAGAAAAAACGTCAGACCTGGGTGAGCATGTAGGAGCGTCCGACGACGGCTCGAACGCTGCCGGTTTTGACGTCGCGAACGTAGATGCCTTCGTTTTCGTCCAGGGGAATGGCGGCGCGCCGCGAAACCACTGCCACCTCCACCGGCGGTACGAATTCCGTCGGACCGCGAATCAGCCACAAATCCCCAGGTTGCCGCACCTTCTCCTCCTATAGTAAAAAAGCGGCCTATTTTTTAATATTATTTATCATTTTTATTTTTTATTTTATCTGATGGAGCATATGCGGTAACGCGACTGGGTTGGTCGATAGCGACCCTGCGGTATTTAGTGAATGTTTGGATCGGTGTCTACGGGGTCGTCGACCTTGTTCAATCAACTGGGAGCGGAAACGGAGCGAGTGAAAAGAAGAATTGACAACAAATGACGTCGTGTCGACGACCCCGCAGCCACCGATCCAAACTTTCACTAAATACCGCGGGGTCGCTATCGACCAACCCAATCGCGTTACCGCATATCGTAAATATTAGCCAACATTTTTAAATCTTTCTTAAAGCAAACCATAAGTATTTTAGGTGTTTCTTGCTTACCCCCTCCACGAACGCTTCAGTCGCTTTCAACACGAGGCCTTCGTTTTCCTCCAGAACATAAACGTCTTCAATTCCCCGCTGCATCTTCTCACCAGGTTGCAAAAAGAACGATATCTCACCCTGGAAAGCATTTGCGGCTTTTTGTTGTTCAATTTGGTACTTTATTCATACGTAGGGTCATGGTGTAGGTGGTGTAGGTTGGTAGGCAGAGGTTGTCTTGCCTCACCTTCACAAGTTTTTTCTTGCCAAGCTGAGGCTTTCCATCTATGCCTATCGGATCCAAAATCACGCAATATTCTCGACTGGTAAGCGTGATGAGCGGTTGGACTTGGATAACCTGGAAAGATGATGTCTCAGAGGCACAACGTACATACGCGTACATACAGTACGTACACAACATCATTTGAACATGATGCAAAATGAAACGTTACCTTTTCGTAGACGTCTGGTATGTAGGTTTCCGCATCAGCAACTGTCACCAACCATTCTTCACCATTTCGTCGAACTTTGCCAAACTGATCGCTGAACGTTTTCGTTGCTTGGACATGCAATGCTTTCTGAAAAATTGAAAAATATCAGTCTATTTTGCACTCAAAACCTATCGAAAATCGACGTCATACAGTAGTACCACCAACCGTACGAGCGTATAATATGCAGCAGTACCTTATCGGACAAGACGTAAGCATTCACCACATCCACAACTTCTTCATAAGCTCCTGGCAAATACGCACCAACCTGACACAATAAAAAGAGAACAAGCATAGAGCATATCCGTGGTAGAAAATCTGTGCAAGAGTCAACTCCCAATTCCTTCAATCCTCCCAATCGGACCGCAGCCGTGTGCAGCACGCCAACGTGCCATCCGTATTATGAATTCTTGATTCACCCTACATCCATTATGTAGGGTACTGTGGGGTAAACCCGGACACGGGGTAAACCCGGACACCCAAGCTTTTCTGAACTTGCCGCTTCGGCAAATGATGAACATGGTACTAGCTCATTTTGAAAGAGGAGAGTTCAAGGAATCGATTGGTAGAATACTTGTCTCAATCGGCCGGATGGTTGCTGAGATATACATGTACTAGAGGAGTCCGGGTTTACCCCCCGTGCCGGGGTTTACCCCACAGTACCCTATACCTTCGAAATGAGCCATTCCTCTCCGGTGACCCTGTCTACGCCTGCCCTGTCCTTGGTCTCTCTTCTCGCTCGTACAACCAGTGCCTGATTGGGCTTGATGATGGTAGCCCTCACGGTCTCCTCGATGGCGATTTCTTTGCGCGGAACGAAGGTGCCGGGTCCTTCGAACAGCCACTCGTCCCCTGCCATTCGGTTCACTGGTGCGCTTCAGACGTGAACTCCAAATTCGGAGCCCTGACTATGATTCATCATGTGAAATCTCCGAGTTCGCACCGAACTCGCTCCGTTTTTTTTTAAAAACGCACGCAAAACGTTTAAAAACCGTGCGTGTGAACAACCGAGTTTTGTAATTCGAAGACGTGTGAGTAATTGACGTTCGTTTCGGTACAAAACGAAGTCATTCTAAACTCGGAGCGAACTCGGAGCCCGTCTGAAGCGCCCCACTTTCGCTGCTTCGTCCTGGAAGTCTAGGATGGCCTTCAGACGTAAGGCGGAGTTAGCCGGCACAACTTTCAGCGCTGTCGGAGGCAGGGTTAAGCTTTCGCCGGGGTACAGAGGAAAGGGATCTTGGTGCAGCCGCACTTCCTGATCCGCGTGGCACAAAGAGGCCTGCAATGAAACATCAAGTACCTACATAAGTTTTTCGCTTCTTTTATAACGTGCCTTTTTGACTGCGTACTCTGTATATATTAACCGATACTGAATATACCTGCCAACTCCATTCATTTATGCGCATGCATGCTCACGAAAAAAAGGAGCTCCAGTACATAGATGCGCATGCATGCGCATTTTTGAAGTGCCGGTCGACTTTTATGCGCACAGTTCCTCATAAATGCGCATGAATGCGCACCTTAGGTAGTGGAGCTCCTTTTTTCCATGCGCATGCATGCGCATAAATGAATGGAGTAGGCAGGCATATTCAGTATTGGTTAATACGTATGATCTTAGTCCGTCAAAAAAAGGAGTCCCAAAAGTCCCTCCAATAAATGGCGGACTTTTCCGGTACATTTTCGCCTCTGGAAAAATTTTAGCGGATTTTTGGGACTCTAATTTTGACAGACTACCTTACCTGACCGGATGCATCCAGTTTCACAGACCCTTCCGCATCCTTTTGCACTGGATTCTCGACAACGCAATAATGACGCGGAGGTACGGTAATCATGCGCTCAGGAGCAAATACCACTCTGAAACATCAAAGTCACAGGTTCCCTCCCCTTTTCAAATACTGTACGTACATACTTTCAACACATGATCTTCATCTTGCGGAAACAGCACATGAATTAGACGCCTCCCTTGGGGAGTTGGACCAAGAATCCATAAAGGCATTACAGATACTCGCCCGCGCCAGTAGCACATACCGTTCGTTCTCCTGGCGGACGTAAGTTTGCGGTCCCACTTCTAGGCGTGTCACGTTGGTTCTCAAGTCAAGCACGTGCATGAAGTAGAAGGGTGGCAGCCGAAAGAGGGCAGCTTCTGCACTCGCCCCAGGGGCGGCGTTTTCTTGAAGACGTTGCTGCTGAGGCATTCTTCTCAATCAAACTGCTTGAAAATTGTGAACAATTCTCGTTTGGTAGCTCTGGGTTCGCGTTCGAGTATCAGCATAGGTGGTGGAATTTTCCTTACCGGCTTTTTGACGAACTTTGACGAATAAGCTTAGTGGCAGATGAAAACCTTCCAAACGAAATGAAACGTCGTGAGGTCGGTCCTACCTGTTGCCATGGCAGGATGTGAGTAGGTAAATTAGGTACCTACATACATACACGGCGTAACGTTTGTTTACTAATGCATGTTTTGGTGTTGCTGTTTGTTACGACACGTAATAACAAAAGCAGGCAGATGACCATATGAATAAACATACGAGACAAGACAAGTACACAGAAGCAAGCATACCAACCCAGACGCGATATTTCGATCCGCTGATATTCTGTTTCAAGCAAAGAGAGCAACAATGGAATGGAAGTTCTTTATTCTTTTGCACATTCCATAACAATACGAGTACAGACAACACAGCAGTTACTATATTACGCACTTTACGACACATCCTACATATGAAGAATAAAATAATCTTTCTTTATAACATACAGCCAAGCTCAGGCCAGATGGAAAACTGTGAAAACGAGGAAGGCAAAAGATACCACCAAAGTTCAAACGCCAATCAATCATCACAAAATGCAGTGGGGCAAAAGCACAAGAGAACACACGGTAATAGCAAAACTTTACTGAGTGAGTACTGGCTGTACACGTACATACAAAACAACAGTAATAGTTCTGTGACACCATTTACATGAATGAAAGTTTCTTTCACACGCAAACTGAGAGAAATAACCTTGCATAATAATCTCAACTGGCTGTTATTGGAACAACACCAGCAGCAAAAATTAGTGAATTCAGTATTGAACATCGAAAAGGTATTCTTGAAGACAGAGTTCCGGATTTATATCAAATCAATCTTGTAGCACAGCATGTACACTCAAATCGATCGATCAATAATATCTCAAAAGAAAACAAATTGTTACGAGGTTCACAAAACACAGAGAGACTCTTCCTTCACATATCAAAGAAGCGGTGCAAAGTTCGAAAAAAACTTTGGGCTATTGTTGAGAGCATCGTGCATACAATAGGCCACAGTACATACAATAGGCCTACATACACAGTTACTTAGTTCACAATTCGGAAGAAACAAAAAACAGACTAAATTTTTATGAAGTGCTTCGTTCTCGTTCGACCAGCAAGCTACACTACGACCGCACAGCAAAAATCTTGAGCCTGCACCTACCTACGAACGAAAACTAAACACATCGTTCTTTTCACATAAACACATGAAACAATCTAAGAATAAATTTGCACCTGAATATGACAAATTTTCCTCTTTGTATGTTTTCTGTCCTCAAAAACCAAAACAAAAAAGGAATGTTCAAAAGGTAGTACCAGGTAGTACCATACCTCCTAGTATTTCGCTGATGAACAGATAATTGAACGAGATTCACTGCACAATCAAAAAAACAAAAACAGTATTCCCGCTGCTGTGTTGTGCATCGTGAAGGAATTTCAAAAGAAAAGGTGTCATTCGGAACATATTAGGCGACGTCATGGCATGAGCAAGAATTCGTAGTTTCACAAAAAATCTATGAATTCTTGGTACAAATGAGTGACGTCATTCTGGCAAGACGGGCGGCACCATGGTAGACAACGGAGGCATCAGAGATTTCACCAAGGAACCAGCGCGTACAACTTCCAACCATCTGAAAAGAAAACCCGCACGCGTGTACAATTCATGTGTGCGTGCGTATTCAAGTTGGGGATAATTCGGGCCATTCCTACCTACCTACGTCTAGGAAGAAGGAAATGGTGTGAATCAAAAACTGCACAACCATCTGAAAGAAGAAAATGACAAGAATCACTTCCTACCTATCCTTACCTAACCTAACCTTATCCTTACCCTACTGACAATTTTTCCTGGCTATCCAACTCCAGTAGAGACAGTAGGTGGCCCGAATTACCCCGTACTGCCCCAACGGTCATCTCCAAAGGGGTGACAAGTAAGTTGCAATTGTGCTTACAGCACATAGCAGGTAGGTACCTGTTGTACGTGTAGTCTGACTCCGCGCGAAAGAAATAGTAGTGATTCTTGTACTGCAACTTGAACACAAACTCTTTGTTGATTCCGTCTTCAGGCGCTGGGGGACCGGCGTGATAACCGAGCAGAGGCAAACTCGCCAGAGGAGCGTCCTCCTGTACACAGTACGGCACACTCCTACCCGGCATACATGCAGTATGTCTCGTGGAAGGAAATAATGGTAATCGGGGTCGATGGATGTACGGGCAATCGGTACTCGGTACTCGCTGGACAGACGTAATCGAGAAGGAAAATTTGCCAGATGTGCAAGCAGGGAATCGAACCCTGGACCTGTCGCGTTCCAGGCGAGCGCCCTAACCGCTGAACTACACACCTGGAAGCCGTCAGTCACACAATTTTCCCTTTTGACCCCCAATTTCTACCAAGAATGCGACTCATTCTCCACGTACCAAATGCGACTTATAGAAGAAGAGGCAGAACTGGGCCGCCACCACCCACAGCTTCTGCCAGCCGGCCGAATTGCGGAACTTGCGCAGCAGATATCCGCTCAGCTGCTGACTGGCGCCGGCCGCGTGCAGCTCCGCGGCGCCCAGCGTCCCTCCGCGGTGCCAGCACACGTGCAGCGTGGAGTTGGCGCGATGCGGGACGCCGCGCTGCTCCGCGGAGGGATTCGAACCCGGCACCTCCTCCAGACTCCCGCCCACGCTCACTACCGCTGCGCCACCGCCGCCGCGGTGAGAGTCCACGTCGTCCGTACTGCCTGAAAGGAGAGAGAAACGTACGCGAATGAGTGAAAACTTCAACACTACAGACATGTACGTACCTACGAATCACTGAAAGGCGAATATTTACATAGGGTACTGTGGGGTAAACCCGGCCATGGGAAGGGCAAACCCGGCCACCAAAGGCTGAACCAAACTTGTCATTTGAAAGAGGAGCGTTCAAGGACTCGATTGGCATGCATAGTTGTCTCCAAGCGGTCCATTGGTGGCTATGCAGTCCTTCCCCATGGCCGGATTTACCCCATAGCACCCTGCTAGTAGTTACACAGGCAACCAGGGGAAAACAGGTCAATGAGACCTTCCGAAAAAGAGTCACCAGCATTTTTTATAACTTTTTCATCTACAGAACAGTCGTCTCATTTCGCTCACCAGTTTCTTGCCAGTGACAGACAACAAGGTGACTAAATTTTCCCCACCTCACCCTGCTACCTCTCTCCCCTACCGAAACTTACTCGTGGACTTGAGACTAGCGAACTGGGGCAACTCCGGCCCGGCTCCAGCCAGACTTCTGGCCGCCGTGACTGCCGCCTGAATTTCAGTAGTCCACGTAGCCTTCTCCTCTGCAGTGTTCGCAGCCACCACGAGACTTCGGTTGCCGCCGTAAATAGTGAAACAGTTCTGCAGACCGCTGGCCACGCCAAACGGGTCGCCGTCTTCCAGCTGTGAAAAGAAAACATCACGCCACAATCAATCATTAGCTAGTACGGTGTACAGCATGACAACCAAAACGTACAGTACAGTACGTACGCAATTCGTGGTAGTGATACTGTAATCAGTCCAGCGAAAGTTTCCTGTGCCCACGCTGCGCAATTTATGTTCACGTACTCCCGCAGAACAGGAATAGATGAAACGAGGAAAAAAATCCGTGAACGAGTAAGTATACCGTATTCCCCATGGGGCAATGCAAAATGAGAGGTGATGTGTAGCTTTTGACCAGCTTGCATATGCAGGCTATAGGGGCTATGCATGGGAGGGGGTTATACACCGGTGAATACGGTACTGTTATTCGCATCACGGGCAAACTTCGAAAGAGACATCTCTCGTTGAATGGATTAACTACAAGGAGGCGGCGGCATGCAGCTTTACCATGAGTCCCCTGAGCGGTATTTGTCCGTGTATTTTGAAGCTGAGACTGTTCGGGTGCTGGCCGAGACTGGCGGAGGAGGAGGCGAGAGAGGGCGAGCCGGTGCGGTTCGCGTACAGCAGGCAGTCGTTGAACAGGAGGAACAGACGCTGCACCGGGCCTTTCTTCGAGAACCGCTGCAGCGACCCTTCGCGAATGAACGTCTGTACGAATGAAAACAACAGAAAGAATCACTACCAAAAATATGTAATTCTGCTCAGCAAGTGACCTGCAGCCTTCCGTATGGCGATAGCCGGGCCCCGAAAATGTGGGAGAGAGAAATAGGACCGAACGGGAATCGCACCCGCTAGCCTCGGACACAGCTGCGCGTGGACTTGGCACGCCACCAGGTGCCGGTCCAGAGACGGATGGCTAAACTCAATGCGACAGACAATAGGGCTCCAGCTCCAGCGAGAATCCATAAAGAGAACTCTCTTTCCTACCCGGCTCGGCTGCACCAGACTAAGAAAGCGACAAACAATAGGGCCCAGCGAGAATCCATAAAGAGAACTCTTTCCTACTAAACCCGGCGACTGAACCAGACTAACAATGAGACAGACATTAGTAAGAATCCGTAAAGAGACCTCTCTTTCGTACCCGGCTCGGCTGCACCAGACTGTCGACTCCCACCAAGTCCCGTTCCACGTCCACCAGTTTGGCGAAGTTCTCCAGGTTTGTCAGGCTGTTCTTGGTGGCTTTGGTGAGCTCGGATATCTTATCCAAGGCCACGCGAGCATCCGACATGTCCGGGTGGTTGGCGCCGCCGTTCGATTCCAAATAGTGAGCTACCAGTCCTGCGAAAGGAAATACACAAATACGTACGTGTACAAATAAGACAAGGTAGGGTCGTAGTACGGACGAAAGAGGAGAGCAGAAATCACTTTTGTGAAAGGAATCCGCCACTAGTTCGGATACTCAATTCACAAAAAGTTTCCTAAATTTTCCTCGTACGTCGTCCCGTATCAACCACAATTTAAGAAATCTCGTCCTTCAACTTCCTGCAACTAACGCCGCGTTCACAACACGTCCGTTCGTTCGATGTGCTATCATAGAGACTGTACGGATGCACGGAACGGACGTCTTGTGAACGCAGCACAACCCTTGACACATACCGCAGCGAAGCATCATTGTTGTCAACAGTCGCCCAACTGAATCCCCATATACTGGACAACAAACTGATAACAGTGGGACGACTTGTCGAAAACAATGACGTCTTGGTGCGGCATGTGTTAAACTTTGAAACAGCATGATGCATTCTTACTAGCAAGTAGATTCTGACAAGTGAGCAGGCGATGCGGAGGTTTCAGCAAGATTTGATTCAGAGGGAGGTAGGTGCCTTTCCTGAGTTCCAGCTCCTTGAGAGCCGCTTCGAAATTCTTGCGCGTCCGGTACAGTTCGTCGATGTTCGCCATGTAGATGGCCAGATGGGAACAGTAGTGTCGATAGTGCTCCAGTGTATTGTGCACCAAGCACAGTACGCTGTCGCCCACTAACGGAGCATTATTGGCGATGGCACTACTGTCGGCTGTAGTCGCAGCAGACTTAAGGTCACCGGATGGGCCAGATGCTGGTGGTGAAATGATCGCGTTGGAAACACGTTCTTCCCTAAAAAAATAGGTGTACAATTACTCTTGGTAAAACATGCGTTGAACGGAAAGATGGTGTAAAAAATGGATGAGGTCGCAAATACCGTTTGCGCTCACGTAGTAGCGCTTTTTCTTGCATTTTAACTTGCCTACTTTCTTGCACATTTTATTTACTTTTTAGCCAAATAACCAGCAAGCGGCGGTTATTTGGCTAAAATGTAAATAAAATGAACAGTAAAATAAACAAGTTTTGCAACAAATAACGCTACTACGTGTGCGCAGCGCTAAATGCGAGCTCAGCACTGTTTCTATTCTTATGCTCAGCTGAAACATCAAAGCTACCAGTTTATACATGGTCGACGTCTTACTTACCACGTGGTGACTTTCTGCTCGATTTCCGCCAAGAATTTCTTGTGCGAATCGCGCAGCGGTTTGAGCGCTTGAAACAAATCGTCCAGCAGTTTGATGGGAACGCCTTCCAATTTGCTCACAGTTTCTTTGAAGTTCTGCAACCAACCATGCGTATTTTACGCAAAGCAGCCACGCAGCAAGAACGCATAAAAGTTCAGGCAAAAGCGGCCATAAACATACGGTTACCTCTGCCAAAATTGCCAAATCCCGACTGTACGTTCGTTCTGTCATCAGCAGCTCTTTCGTGATGAAATACGCTTTGTCAGCAGGTAATCTCTAAACCACGCAACAAAACTCGTTCACAAAATCTTCATTCACAGCTTATACGTACGTTTCTCTACCCACACAAGAAGTAATCGAACCCTCTAACCGATCGCCCCGCCTCCTACCACTCTGCCATCCAGACCTGCTGGCATACATACAGTATGCAACTACTGCGTACGCATGTATGGAAATACGTCCGAGGCCAGTAGTGTAAGTAAACTAGTTCAAGGCATGTAAGGCGAGTTTAGCCACCTGTCCTTGGACCGGCACGTGGCCGTGTGCCTAAAAATACACAGCTGTCACCGAGGGTAGCGGGTTCGATTCCCTTTCGGTCCTATTTCTCTCCCCTCCCCCTTTTCGGGGCCCGGCTATCGCCATAGGGAACGCAGCACGTCACACATACATACGCTCTTTACCATTTATGACATGAGCCAAGCAGGAATCGAACCCCCACCCTCATCAATCCCCCGCCTCCTACCACTCTGCCATCACTTCATCACTCACCTTTCTCCTTCCAGCCGCGTCCAATGTCACCCCTCCTGCCTCCTTTTCCAAAATGCCAGTCTTGCCAGGAATATCCCTTTCACTCTGGGAAGATACACCTGCAACTGTGTCATGGGAGGTGAGTAGAGCAGGGTGCAGTGGTGGTGGATGCTGAGGTCCCATTCTGCGAGGGAAGGGAGGGGTGGCTGTCATGGCTTCCAGACTGCTACCCAGTGTCACGCCGCCGCTACTCGTTGACTCGGCTGAGTAAAGACGGGGTTGCCTGAAGAAAACGGGATACATACAGCTATCTACGAGTTGCGCTAGTCATCTATTCTTCAAACTTGGTGGTTTTTCCAGTCTTAGACGAATAAACGACGCATCACGCCGTAAAAATACAGAGTAGGGTACTATGGGGTAAACCCGACCACCAATGTACCAGGGCTGCATATCTCAGTAACCAACAGACCGATTGAGACAAGTGTGAAATCAATAGAGTCATTGGAACTATCATGCTTTCAAATGAGCTATTCGATTCATCTTTTGCTGAAACAGCAAGTTCACAGGAGCTTAGGTGGCCGGGTATACCCCACAGCACCCTAGTGATAGTGCGGGGGTAATTCGGGCCGGCTGGGGTGTAATTCGCGCCATCCCTACCTATCTTATACTTCATCAAAAGGTGTGAAGCTGCGTTTTTAGTCGGTTTTTTTTATGTGCGTATACTTGCCGTGCGTACTACAAAACAATGGACTGTGCAAGTTTTATGCACATTTTTTGGACTTTTTACCCTAAAATTTGCATAATATATTGTTTTGTAATAAAACATGGAGTTCTTGAAAAAAATTTACGCACACAAAATATACGCACACAAATATACGCACATCAAAAAACGGACTAAAAACGCAGCTTGATGGGCAAACTTAGCAAACGGGCAACCACCACAGAGCAGAGCGCACAAGGATGGAGTAGCTGTATATCCCGTACACAATCACCAATTTTCTCCCTTCTCAACCAAAAAATCAGTTGGAGCGGCCCGAATTACCCCGCACTATCACACAGGTAACATCAAATATATAGGCCTATAATTGGGCTTAGGCGAAGAATGGAGCACAGTGTACAACGGAGGTAATCAATCACTGATTACACCGTGTGCTCCATTCTTCCCCTAAGCCGAACTATATATTTTTGGTAACATGTTGCACCTGAGTTGTCCTTTTCCCATCAGCACCCGACTTTTGGCTAGCGCGTGCGGCGGCGAAGCAGGCAGTTCCACAGTCGCCGCCGTCGTCACTACGTGTTGAGCATTCACCCCAGTGGAAGCCTTGCCCCCCGACGAATCAAGCGGGTAATTCTCGTACGGTTGCTGCTGCATAATAGCCTCCAAATCTGAAATAAAATACATTCTATACACTTTCCAATAGTAACATCCTTGTGGTGAACAGTTGTGTAAACCTGGTCAATCAAGGGAGTTGTAATGGTTGATGTTGCGTTCACAAGACGTCTGTACAGCCTCTATGGTAGCACATTGGACGTCCGGACGTTCAGTGAACGCGGCAAGACTGACTACCAGGTGTTACACTTCATACATAACAGAGCAAAGTATGCAGTGCAGTACGTATCAGCACATAGGCAACATTACGGTATATCGTTCGACGTAAGAAAAGGAAAAGGACTGATGTTAGCATAAACAAAAGAGCAAAGTAAGCTTATGCGTAGGAAGGGGAGAAAGGGATCATGTTGCAGCCTTTTCTTTTAGAGTTGATCCTTTGACAAACAAGTTCGAGATTTTATTTGATACCCACGTTAGACACGGCTTACATGAGACAAAGAGACGGATGAGTGTTGAACTGTAAAAGCACGAGCAAAGTTTGCACGGGACAGAAAGATGGTACGTAGAACCAGCCAATAATAGCATATGATGACGGCATATCAAAACATATGGACGGTGGTTGATAACATGTCACCAAAAAGCAAAGAAAACATATGAAAAAGCAGACTCTAAAAATACATAGAGATTCGGCTTCCATCCTAAAACTGTCAAATTTGCATGTGGAGTACCATTCTGAAAAACATGACACCATGGAAGAAAAACACCCTTATTATCAAATAAGCAGCCCAAAAATTTGCTCACGGAAGCTAAAACTGCATTAGCTGAATGGACTCATTTGCAGTACCCAATAATTAGCACATGTGCATAAATGTCATGTACAGCAATTCGTATCCTGGCATATAGTTTCGCTTTGGCATAACTTCAATGTGTGAGCTAATATCATTGAATAGCTTGTCATGTCAGTCAGTGCAGTCCTATAAACAAATAGTGTTTAGACAGTTGTGTGTGTACTGTACATACAGAACTAATTACTAAAAGATGCACATAACAAAATGTACAACCAAAACAATGGGACTGTCTCAAATTACATAGCCCTGAAAAGTCATCAATCCGTAATTAGCAGGCCTGAAGAGTTTAGGCCCTTCGAACACTCTGTACAAACAGATGCCTGAAAAATTGGACTCACACACTACTGCATGGAAAGTCATCAATCCGTAATTAGCAGGCCTAAAGAGTTTAGGCCCTTCTAACACTCTACAAACAAACCCAAATGCCTGAAAAATTGGACTCACACACTTGACTACTGCATGGAGAATGAATACAGCATAGTACGGCAATGACAAAACATAACATACAGTATCCCACATTGACATTCCATGCTAACATCATACGTACAGATTATGCATGATCCCACCTATGGACGATATGCGGTAACGCGATTGGGTTGGTCGATAGCGAACCCGCGGTATTTAGTGACTGTTCGGATCGGTGCCTGCGGGGTCGTCGACCTTATTCAATCATCTGGGAGCGGAAAAGGAGCGAGTGAAAAGAAGAACTGACAATAAATGACGTCGACGACCCCGCAGACACCGATCCAAACTTTCAATAAATACCGTAGGGTCGCCATCGACCAACCCAATCGCGTTACCGCATATCGTAAAGAACCTAAATCCTAAGCTAAGCTAACCTCTCTGCTATAGAGCGCGAAACGCAGCACAGACACTCGAGTTTGAAAGGGCTTTTTGAGATTTGCAGAAAAGAGATAGGACAGGCTGGAAGGAAATGCAGTCAAAAATCTTCCCAACAGTCTTCTTGGAATAAAGTATTTGTCGTGCGCAGCTAAACCAGTCTACAGGCATTGTAATGATGGCAGAAAACGGGAATAAATGGAAATAATTGTGAACAAACAGAAAAAATCAACAGTCAGCCAAAAAAATCAATAATCAATCGGAACTAATGCAGGTATCGATCCCGTTACTGTACGTAACGTACGTACAAAACCAAGCAAGCCAAAGTAGCTTATCGGTGTAAGCTGGATAATACGATACGGTAAAGAACAGAGCGCCATACCACATGGATGCAAGCGTTTCGCACTCTAAACGGCAGCAAGCTCTCATACTGGATTCAAATAGCAACCGACACCATTGAAGATGACCATGTCGAACATGCTGAAGCTCCTTGTTCATTGCTATGTGAACCACAGACAGCTAAACCTTACTCGTCCCCTTATCAATCAGTGCCAATTCACATAAGAATAACCTCGATCTTTTCAGGCTAACATTCTTATGTGAATTAGCGCATACTGACGGATCCTGCAACCTAAATTACTGCATACATACGTAGCACGTTCGCATTGCATTACGATATAGCATTTTGAATTGATGAATACTGGTACATCTACATACTGTAGGTATGTCCACGGCAATAAAACAATGGCGAAGCAGAAAGCGTAGCTATTGAAAAGAACAAATTACAATAGCGCTGCATGGATAACTATCATACCTTTGTAGCTACGTACACATTGAAAGCCGAAAAAAATCTGCAAATATGTGCGAAACACTGCACACTCAAATTTCAATCCACTCTCGGGGGCAAAATAATGAAGGGAAGGATCACATTCATGCGCAAAAAACGGAACAGGAACACAAAGAGAACAACAGCCCAAACTGAGAAACCAATCTACCATCATTGGCACGTATGTATGTACAGTACACATCGCGCGCGACCAATCAAATCGCGTCGATTCTCGTCGTCAGCCAATCAGAAGGCTCGTCGCAGCGTGGACGAGGCGTCGTCGTCGATAAAGGTGGGCTCATCGTCGCCCACGAATCCTTGAAAGGCCGTCGTCGTTATTGTGGGCGTCGACGGCTCCTCATTGGTCGCCGCCGACAGCGCGAAAGGCGGAAATCTGTCGGGCGGCAAGGGCGGAAGCGGCGGAGGAATAATCGACGAACTCTCGACGCTGCTCACACTCGCCTGTTCCACGCACAAAGAGCTCTCTAACGAGCCATCGATCGCCAACTTTTCCAAATTCTCCATATCCCGATGCAAACTTTCTTCGCTCGTGCCTTCTTCAATAGGCTCCTCTTCTTCGCTTTCCGCTCCACCAATCGGAAGCGTCGGTTGGCTTCGACTCGCTCCGCCCCTCATTACTTTCGCCGTCGCCGCCTCCTGCAATTGGCTGATCTTCACTGGCTGCGTGAGTCGTCGCGTCTGTTTCTTTTCGTCGCCTTCCGTCGTTTTCCGTTTTCGACCGCCCCCGTTTTCGCCCTGGCTCGTCGAGCGACGACGCAGCACGTAGTCCGCCACATTCCCAGAATCGGGCGTCGTCGGTGACACTGAATGATCTTGACTGGAGAAATTTCCGGGCGACGGCAGGCGTTTTCTCGGCACCAAATCCAGACTTTTCTGGCGCAATTTTCTCTCGTCACTTTCGCTCCTCTCCTTACTCCTGCCCCTCTTCTCTTCTTCCCCCGCACCACCCGGTAAAGCGTCCGCTATTGCAGAAGGAATCGTTTTGCTTCCCTGCGGGTCTTTGAAGGTAGAAAAGGGCAATTTCTCCGGCGTTTTCAAATCTCTTCTTCGTTTCTCCTCCTCCACCTCCTCCGCTTCCTCTTGTTTCTGTTTCTTCTCCTTCTGTACGTGACGCATATGCAGCACGTAGGGAATGTCGCCATTCAGCAAAAATTTATGCTGTATGTCCGGTCGTTCCACCTCCCTAACGTCAATGAGAGGCGGCCCTTGTAGTCCAGCTCTGGTCAAATCTTCCGACCTTCTAATGTCAATCAATTTAGGCTTGGGAGGCGGTATGGGTTTCTGCCGCTGCTCCTTCCTCTTTCTCTCTTCCTCCTCAGCAGGAGTAATCAAAGTGTCATAGTCTCCCCCTCCACTCGGACTCTTATCCACTCTTGGTACTGACGCCACAACCATCGGCTTCGGATGCGTCATTAACACCTTCCCAGGCAGCGGTCCCGTAGCTCCGTAGGTAGAAGGGGAATCTGGCATTGACACCGAGCCGTGCGGATGGATGGAAGGTTTCGCGTCTTTTATCGAGTAGACGACAGTCCTATTTTCCTCCTGTCTGTACGGGGGAGGTGAGCCCAGCTGGTCCAGCGTTAAGGGGAACGGTTTCGGCAGTAAGCCGGCAGGTTTTGGCGCGACTTCAGGCGGTACTTTCTTGGCAGGTTGCTGTTTCTCTTCTCTCGGACTCGCCACTCCTTCACTATCCGACGCCAAATGATAAGAATCTTCTGACGCATTGTCATCAATCTCCTCGGGCCCCGATAAATGCCCCGCGGCCATTTTAGACGCCTCCGGCCCACTGATCAGCACGATTTCCCCAGTGAGGCCGCAAATTCTCTCCGCCTGGTGTCGCTCGTGTCGCCGTTCCACCAATCGCCGCTCGCCTTCACCGTCGCTCGCGTAGCCCATGCGTCGCGCCTGCTGATTGGCCGTTTTCCTGGCCCTGCTCACTCCTGATTGGTTCCCGCCACTGTTGCCTAACATCACGCTGGTAGACATCAAATCGCCAGGTTTCCCGCCTGTCATTATTATGCCTGCCTGCTGCTGGTTAGTAGGTGCGCCGCTGTTAATAGCAAGATTATTGTTAGCAAGGGTGCAAGGAGCATATAAAGGGTTATTCATTGGTTGCACGCTGGCAACCGTGGATAACGTAATTGGTGGACGGTGATGGTGAGGATAGGGCTGCTGTTGTTGTTGGGGGTGCACAGCCTGAGCAGGAATAGTGGTGGCACAAGTGGCGGTGGTATTAGTGGTGGCAATATTGGTAGTAGCTGCATTGTGATGCCGATGGTGATGGTTATGGTGCAAATTGTGATGGTGGTGATGGTGCTGTGCTGCGTTAGCCTCCTTAACCCTTAGCGCATCCTCCTCAATCACCTCCCGGTTGTTACTACCCCTTAGCTGAGCACCGCTTATTAGGCTATGCGCGCTATTGCTAACCCCTACCACCCTGCTACTACCACCCACCCCCTCTTGTCCTGCGCCTTTAAGAACCAACTCCGCCTCATCCTTAATCGTGCCGCCGCCTACTGCATTTACAACAGTGCCAATAGCAATCGGTGAAGAAGTGCCAGCAGAGGAGAAGAAGAAATTGTGCCGAGGAGGAGGCTGGTGCTGTAGATAATCTCTTTCACCTTCTCTCCGTTTATCTGCAGCCCCGGGTGGAAGAATCTGGTGCCCGTTCTGCCGATGCCATTGCACGTAGCCGTCGGGTACGGGCGATGCTGCCGCGTTAAGCTCTCCGTTGCCTTGGGTTCCTCCTCCTCCTCGCGTGCTGAGCGGGAGCAGGGGAGTGGGCAGGGACCGTTCGCCCGACTCGCGCGGCGTTGAGCGACCGTGATGGTGCGAGACGTAGTGCGGAGTGCCGGCCTTGGAGAAGGAGGAGTGGATAGGCCTGCAACATCAAAGGATGCGATAGCGTAGGGTACTATGTGGTAAATCCGGACACGGGGGTAAACCCGAAAACCTAGTATTTCTCAGTAACCATACGACCGATTGAGAAAGTATTCTGCCAATCGATTCTTCGAACTCTCCTCTTTCAAAGGAGCTACCATGTTCGTCATTTGCTGAAGCGGCAAGAAAAGCTTATGAGTCCAGGTTTACCCCGTGTCCGGCTTTACCCACAGTACCCTACATTAGCTATAGTATAACTAGAATTGCTGGGACTCATGCATTATTTATCTCCGGTTCTAGCGACCGTAGAGCAAAGCGGTTAAAAATCTCTCGATAACTTTAGCTCGCCTGGAAAATAAAAAAACCGCATGCGTCTACGTGCCCTCTGTGTCGAGAAATCGCCGATTTCCTTCAGTACTAAAAATGTACTAAAAAGGAACACTTTTTTCGATTATTCCACATACCGTATTTACCTGTGCATAGCCCCATGCAAAAATTGAGAGGTCCTATATGGGGCTATGCATAGGGGGGGCTATGCATAGGGGGGGGGATATGCATAGGACATTTTTTATGTTTTTGAGAGGTGCGCAGAGGCATATTTTTTAGGCCAAAAGCACGTGATTTAGGGCATAATTGAGGTCAAACCAGGGTTATTCTAGTACAATACACGCCCAAGCAGGCTTATAGGCATCTTAGCTTGGTTTGGGAGTGCCTATGTGTAGGTTATGACCAGCTTATGTAGGTAGGTTCAGGTACCCTACAGTACATATGGGGCTATGCATAAGGGGGGGGGGGCTATGCATAGGGCATTTTTTATGTTTTGCCAATATGGGGCTATGCATAGGGGGGGGGGGGGGCTAGGCATAGGGGGGGCTATGCACAGGTAAATACGGTAAATGAACAATGCCGCAAAAACTTTTTCATTAAAAGTAGCCTATCCTATGTAAAATTTGGGGTAGATTTCAAAAACAGTATCGGTGTTTAAAAAAATTTAACCCCTAGTATATAATTTTGCAAAATTTGTATATTTTTGACAATTTTTGGGTAGGGGTTAAATTTTTTTGAAACACCAATACTATTTTTGAAATCTGCATCAAATTCTACATAGGATAGGCTAGTTTTAATGAAAAAATTTTTTCGGCTTGTTCATTTATGTTGAATAATCGAAAAAAGTGTACATTTTTAGTACTTAAAGGGGCCCAGACATAAATACCCTTGTCTTTTCGTATATGAAAAAGTACCACAAAAATGCGAGTCTGGGCCCCAAATACGTCTAACAACAAAATAACAGCACGATTATATCATAAAAATAGTGAAAACTACGGTATGATGCTTCACTATGGAAATCAAAAACCAAGTACATTTTCAAATTCCCGCCTTTTTCAAACACAGCCAATGTCGTGCAGCGTGCGGCATCAGCCATCAGCATAACCTTTTCGGGGCTATTCCCTACATACGTACTTATTCTGATGGCTGATTTCACATGCACATTGGCTGTATTTGAAAAAGGCGGGAATTTGAAAATGTACCTGGTTTTTGATTTCCATAGTGAAGCATCATACCGTAGTTTTCACTATTTTTATGATATAATCGTGCTGTTATTGTGTTGTTAGATGTATTTGGGGCCCAGGCTCGCATTTTTGGGGTACTTTTTCAAATACAAAAAGACAAGGGTATTTATGTCTGGGCCCCTTTAAGGAAATCGGCGATTTCTCGACACAGAGGGCACGTAGACGCATGCGGTTTTTTTATTTTCGAGGCGAGCTAAAGTTATCGAGAGATTTTTAACCGCTTTGCTCTACGGTCGCTAGAACCGGAGATAAATAATGCATGGGTCCCAGCAATTCTAGTTATACTATAGATTTCCCCGGCCCGAGGAGCACTATCATACAGTCAACATGTACGTACATACGTACGTACGTACCGTAACAATAGCAAATAAGTAGCATGTACCTATCGCAACGTGCACACTCTACAATGGATACATACCTTGTGAAAGGTTCCCTCCTCTTGTGATGCTCTCGTACGTAGTCAATCAGCTGCTTCTGCGTGCGACCGTAGTACCTGAAACAACCAAAAACGCATTCGTTACGTTCCCACTAGAATTGCACTGCTTACAGAGCAGGTACAGTAAGTAAGCACCTTGCTTAAAGTTGATGAAGCAGGTACAGAACGTACGTACGTTCCTTGCTTACAGATGATGAAGCAGGTACGTACGTATGGTACGTACGTACCTTACCTTGCAGATGATAAAGCAGGTACTGTACGTACGTTCCTTGCTTACAGATATGACCCTGAAATCCTGAGAAAATACCTACATCCCCCTCCGCATAGACACATCTAAAGGAAACGGGCGCTGTCTATATGGGCTGCGTGCAAAGTGCGGCACGCGCGCGTAGACAAGTGCGAAAGAAGCGGACTAGAATTTGGCGCGCGTTTCGCAAATGTCTACGCGCGAGCGCCGCACTTTGCACGCGGCGCATAGACAGCGCCCGTTTCCTTTCGGTGTGTCTATGCGGAGGGGGGATGTAGGTATTTTCTCAGGATTTCATGGGATGATGCAGGCACATTACAGTACGTACATATGCCAGGCGCACACACAGAATACCTACTCTACTAGCAGCGTACGAATGAATCAGCTGTAGTACGCACGGTACAGCCAGTATAAATAATCATTCATCATGGTGGCAGGCAGTCAGTCACCTGAAGGAGGATCCTTTTGAGAACAGGAGTGGCTGTTGTCGTCCGCTGGTGTGCTTGGCAGTGCCCGGCTCCTGGCAGCGGAAGAAGGCGTGATGCTCCACGCACTTCTTCCAGAAGCCCTTGCTCTCGTTCCGCGTCTCGAACACAAACTCCACCGTGTCCTTGTAGTACTGCTGCAAATACAGTACAGTACATCCATATTTCCATACAACGCATTATTAACCCCCTCCGTAATCCCAGGCGTCCGCCTGTCCGTAGCCACACGGCAAACCCCGTCCGTAGACGGGGTTTGTTTTTCCACCCCGTCTACGGGCAGGGTTTGCCGGGTGGCTACGGACAGGCGGACGCCTGGGATTACGCAGAGGGTTAACCCCCTCCGTAATCTTAGGTGGCCGTCTGCCCGCAACCACCCAGCTAGCTACAGCTTCCATGGCCCCATGGCCAGGAAAAACAATGGCCATAGCCGTAGCCAGGGTGGCTGCAAGGAATGCATGTCAGTGGCCAGGCGGCCAGCTGAGATTGTGAAGGGGTTAACCCATACTGAATATCGTCCTCACAGCTACTACTTTTTGCGCACTGGTGCGTACCAGAAAAAGTCGACACCAATTATGTAAGGTGACAGGTGTGAGGACGATATTCAGTATGGATTAACACCTCCAGAAAGGTGTTGTCGCAGAAGTCAATCAGTTGTACTCTAGAGCTCGCTTTAGGCTCAAGTTGCCATATGCTTACGTAGCTCTCTGGGTGGAGCTTGATGAGGAACTTTTTGCGCTTGAAGCTGAGTTTTCTGATTTTGGCCCAGGAGAAGGTGCTAGCGAGCGTGTACTGATGATACACCCGAACGCCCATGTGAAGGCACGACAGGTTCACAGGAGTTCCTTCGATGTCCTGCAACACATGTATTTACATACAGCTTACAGCATACATATGTATACATATTTGCATACAGCAGCAATTACAAACGATACCGCACCTTATTCTGTAATTGCACGTATACGACGTACATGTACCTACGTACATACATGGGATGTCAATCAGTACAGTCACAGGAATACGATATCTATCTCTGTTGCATTCTCTCACCCTGGCATGATGGAACTTCACTCCGTAGAAATCACAGCGACGCGCAGTTTCCAAAAGCGACAGATCTGCATCAGCAGGAGACATACCACTGGAAAAACACAAACACATAGTACACAAATCACATTATTCTTGTCATTCTTGTCTTGTACAAGCACGCACATATTCTTATCTCCAGTGGCTTGTGAAAAGAATATGTATTGTAAAATACGGCTTTACATGAGCTTCTTGTGGTTCTCCATGACTTTTTTCTCCAACTCCGCGTTCTGATTGGGGAAGAAGCGACTGCACGACAGATACGTATGATCTGGGTAGTCTTCCGCCGAAAAATCCCCGCATTCAGCTAGAAAAAAGTAACCAACCGGGACTCGAACCCCAAGCTGAGGCCCCTCGCAAGTATTCTTCCAACTGAGCTACACAGCGAGCTACGTAGCTAAACACATACCATACTGACCCGTCATTGTGGTCAATAAGTAGCTGAACTGTTGTCGGCTTGTTGATACAATACATGGGAATTGTCACTTTGTTGTCACCTTGTTGCGGAAATGACATCAAAGTGAACATTTCCATTTGTTCGTTCTCAACAAACCGCGACAACAGGTCAGCTACTTGTTGACAGCAATCGAGCAATGACGGACCGATGCTGCATGTGTTAACCCCCTACATAATCTCAGATGGCCGCTTGGCCGCATACACCTCTTGCGGCCACTCCGGCTAGTTATGGCCACTGTTTTCTGGCCGCAGCCACCCCACGGCTTTGGGCGACCACGGCCGCAGGGTGGCCGTAAAAGGGGTATATGCGGCCAGGAGGCCACCTGAGATTATGGAGGGGGTTAACACATACCCCGAGGAGGCGTCATTGTTGACAACACGAAACAGACTTGTTGTCGGTTTGTTGTCCGTTCTGTTGTCCGTTCGTTAACAATCCGACAACACCCATATAAACGGACAACAAACGAACAACAAATCTGTTTCGTGTTGTCAACAATGACGCCTCCTCGCGGTATGTGTTAACCACCACCACCACCACAAGCCATTCCCTACCTTGCACAATGTAGGAGACCATGAGGGCGGCGGTGTTATCGTTGACCACGAAGTGGCCGGAGGCCAGATCCCTTTTGACCTGTAGGGCGAAGAGGAAGCGCGTGTACTCCTCCTCCAGATCCGCGGCGTTCGGCGTGTAGAACTTCACCACGAAGAAGAAGCGCGCGTCCGACTGCGCGTGCGTGATCTGACGCAGGATCGGCTTCTCCTTATCCAGCCAAATCTACACATACACACAATACAGTAGTAGGGTACAATGGGGTAAACCCGGCTCTCCTTATCCAGCCATATCTACATAACATACAGTAGGGTATTATGGGGAAGAAAAGAGAGTTTCTGAATGGCTGACCGATGGTAATCATGTTGCTGGTGATGTCATAAAGAGTTTGACCATCAGATCTTGTCATTTTATCTGGTCAGTACCCATTCATGACAGCACCTGGACCGAGAAGCGAGACTCAATTTGAAAACGAGACCGAGAATTTGAAAATTCAAAAGTGAAAACCCCAGCCCCCCCCCCCCCCCCCCAAGTCTTCCTTCAAGGCTCGCTCACATTGGCGACACGTTCGGCACGTCACATGGATAATCATGGCAACACTGACGACACGCCCAATGTACTTCCCCGCAATGTGAACCAGCCATAGAACTGCATATTTGCTTTTTCACCGTGTACGTACATACACGTACATACATACATACACTTACATGATTGCCATAACAATCCATGAACTCCAATCCGAAATAATCGCACTCCAACAGATTCAGATGTCTGCACACTTCATCAAAGAGCGCTTGACCGATCGCTTTGTGCTGAAACACAAATCAATAAACCAACATCAATACACGACACATACTAGTAAGGGTACTAGGGGCAACGGGGTAATCCCGGCCATGGGAAAAACCGACCATCTAAGTTTCAGGACTGGTAATCTCAGCAACTAATGGATCGACTGAAACAAATGTTATATCAATGGATTCCTTGAACTCTCCTCTTTCAAATGAGTTACAGTATTAGGATCATTATTTGCTGTAAAAGCAAGTTCAAAGGAGCTTAGGTGGCCGAATTTACCCCATGGCCGCGTTTACCCAACGCCTATATGTGCAACATTATTCGCGGTGTCCATATGTGCATGAATGCTCTGCTGCATAATGCTGCCCAATAATTATTCCTTGATGTCATGTCTCTTCTCAACCCAAAGGACAGGTCTAGCCGAGCTTCCAGACTAATCACCAAGCACGTTTCCCTTTCCTATTCTAGTACATCAAAAGATGATGTGTGTCAGTCATTTCCATAGAAAAAAGCTTGCTATACTCGTCACTCATTACAACTTCCCCTTTCCTTTACACGCATATCTGTGCAAGAAAGAATACCCCACATGATTTTTATGCCTACCTAACAGGCATCTGTGAAAGCCCATTTTCCCAGACCATTTCGCCGCTAAAATACGACTTCTACTTTCCATCAACCATCAGTAGAAATAGCTCTGATAACTTCAAATCAAACCAAACCAGTAGTCGTCCACTTCTAAGCCTTATCTAGTACTATGTCTGCCTGCATTCCTCACAATGCAGTACAGTACACCAAAAAGAATCAAACCCCTTCTGATGCACAATAGACCATCCCTTATGCCCATAAAGACTCTCACGCCTTATCACGGCATCAATATATCAATCAAGCCTTCTGCTGGTTTCCGTTCCCTCTTCTAAGATCTAAGAGATCTCCAAAGGGTAGCGTGGGGCAAATTCGGACAGGGTGCAAAGTTGAATAGGACACCACGCGTTTTTTCTTCTCGCTATATCAAAACTTGCGAGCAAAACAGCTATTTGCAGCAAGTGGCCAGTTTCGTGTGCTGGTCGCAAGGACCACAATGAGATTTGAGAGAAGTGTACCTACATGCCCCTCGGCCCGAATTACCCCGCCCTATTCTTTAGCTGCCATGGAAATCATTGCTTCTAGAAAAGCCCAAAAGAAAATGATGTTTCCACAAACGAAGGAGAGAACAGGCCCTTCAAAATCAATCAATACTGCTGCCCGCCTCTTCTACTACGTACCCCAAAAGAAAGAAAGAAAGCAGTCCACTAAAGTCGTCCCAGCCGCGTTCTGCCGTGTGTTAAAAATATCTCCGGATACAGCCATAGTAGAGCAAAGCGGTTAAAAATCTCTCGATAACTTTTAGCGGGATTGAAAATAAAAAAAACCGCATGCGTCTACGTGCCCTCTGTGTCGAGAAATCGCCGATTTCCTTAAGTACGAAAAATGTCCACTTTTTTCGATTATTCAACATAACTGAACAAGCCGCAAAAAATTTTTCATTAAAACTAGCCTATCCTATGTAAAATTTGGCGTAGATTTCAAAAATAGTATCGTTGATCCAAAAAATTTAACCCCTACCCAAAAATTGTAAAAAATATACAAATTTTGCAAAATTATATACTAGGGGTTAAATTTTTTTGAAACACCGATACTATTTTTGAAATCTGCACCAAATTTTACATAGGGTAGGCAACTTTTAATGAAAAAGTTTTTGCGGCATTGTTCATTTATGTGGAATAATCGGAAAAAGTGTACCTTTTTAGTACATTTTTCGTACTTAAGGAAATCGGCGATTTCTCGACACAGAGGGCACGTAGACGCATGCGGTTTTCTTTATTTTCAATCCCGCTAAAAGTTATCGAGAGATTTTTAACCGCTTTGCTCTACGATGGCTGGATCCGGAGATATTTTTAACACACGGCAGAACGCGGCTGGGACGACTTTAAGAAACAAACTGTGTGCGTGCGTATGTACATGCTTATGCATTACCTAACCTACGCGTGTCATTGGCCTTCGCAAAGGACCAAACGGAACCCCACAGAGATCCAAAAGGTCTGTCATGGCATGTCTCTTTCTTTCGGTATTCACCACTCTCCTTTGCACAAACCAGCCGCTAAATTTGAAGATAGTCAAGCTACGAGCGTTGAGTAAACGCCAAAAGAATATAGCACGAAGCCATAGACCACCCCCTCCCTACCAACAGTACCATAAACGCAGCAACTGAAGCGACACAACAACAATGTCGTCCATCAAGCATCAAGATTCATCCCTTCAGCTCAAAGAAACAACCGCCTCCAAGCAGCTTCATCTGATAAAGGCCGCCCGCGTATAAAAATAGCATCAGCTGTTGTGTGTTTCCACACAACATGCCACTGCACTGATGTTATCCCTCATTGCAAGATAAGGCATGCACGGTGGTGGTAGCAGGGTTGTGCCCCTTCTTGTGCCTGTCAAATTCAACAACCTTCGGGGCTTCTCTCTTTTCTTTTCCGCCGGCTCCTAGCTGCGGAAATTGAGGAAATCGGCCTCAGGCTCAGAAGCAAAAGCTTGATTTGAGTCGTTAGCTAACGTTAGCTTACGTATGTACGTACGCGAGCAAACTGTGAGTAAAGAGCGAGAAGCCTGCGATATAAAGGGCTGGGATGGACAGATAGATATCTATCTAAAGTTTTCGTGCCATGACTGTGACCTCAGACGTGGGCACGGTTTTGAGGGTGGGGGTCTGTCAGTGGGGGTATGCAGGAGGTCAAAAGTGGGGGGGTGTTGCGTACCCCCACCCAAAAAAATTTTTTTGGCCACGTACCCCCAGATTTTTTACGTACCCCCAAGAAAAAAACCTCACGTACCCCCAGCATATTTACGTACCCCCAACTGTAAATGGTGTACTACATAACCCCACAAAGTCTATATCTATCCCCAGAAAAAATGAGCACTACTTTTTTGCACACAGTGCAACAGTTTTTATTGTGCACCTTGTAATATTTATACAAAATGCAGTGGTGGGTTGATAAGAGTGGTGTGTAAGTATGTGTTCGAATCGAATTTCCACTGTTGAATACTTTAGCAACTTGTCTAGAATGATAGGGATAAACCATTATATAAAACTATTCACTACATTGTGCAACTACAAACAACAATTCTTGACAATGCATGCACTTTGTGGAGTATGCAAAAAGTCTGAGCATGGATGTAAGCCAGAGGAAAAAAGGGTGGGGGTACGTGTCCTGGCAGACAAACTGCTGATTTCAAGTTTGGGGTTACGCGGTGGGGATACGTAGTGCTGTTTTTTTTCTGGGGGTACGCGGGGGTATGTTGCTTTTCATTTTTCCTGGGGGTACGGGTGGGGGTATGGAGAGGTAGGGGTGGGGGTGCGTTCAACATACCCCCCCTCACCCCCAGGCCCACGTCTGTGACCTGCCAAATTTTCTCACACTGCAACCGCAAAAACCCAAGCCGTCTGTTTGTGGCCAGGTACAAAGAGTGGCCGATACGATACGATAGATAAAATCAACAAAACGCTCCCCAAAAACCACTAGCCAGCCGAGCTCATATATCTATATCATCTGGATAAGCATAGCGCTCCCCTCGGCGTACATTACATACGTACCCACATTCAGATGCTTCACATAAATTCAAGCCTTTATCCATGTGCAAATAACGAGCGAAGAGTGAGTGAAAGTGTACATACTTCATTCAACAGAGTGAGTGAATGCGTACACACTCCATAAGCGACCTAATCGTTTATGCAAATCATGAATTCAGTATACGAGTAACGTGGCGTACTCGTAAATCAAATTGGAGAGGCGGTTAGTATCCGCAAAAGCGAAAATTCTCTTCCCTTCTCTTGTTGATATTCACAGTATGTACGTACTTGTACTCGTACATACGGAATAACTTGGGAGCATATACAGTCCTTGTCGACTACAATGTGCACGCAATGCATGTCAGTGCATAAAATACCAACTACACAACACAATCAGACCTGCTGCGCTTCCCTTTCAAACGCTATCAGTGCTTACAAGGTGATTCAAAAGTAGCTACTAGTCAGGTGCCCAGGTTCCAACTTCCAACCTAATGCACCTACTTTTGAAACACCCAGCACTGCCAGCTAAAAAAGGAACTATCTAAGGTCGCTGGAATGGCCTTATTTCCATACAAAACAACTGTAACTCATCCATCTCAAAAGACATTCCAAACCGACCGTAAATAGTCTCTTTCTTACCGGACGATAGTCTCTATTAGGGTACTATGGGGTAAACCCGGCCACCTAAGCTCACGTAAACTCACAGTTTCGGCAAATAATGAACCAAATAGCTCGTTTGAAAGCTAGGACAGTTCGAGGAATCGATTGATATCCTATTTTGTTTCAATCGGTCCATTGGTTGCTGAGATAATATGCAGCCCTGAAAACTTACATAGGTGGCCGGGTTTACCCCATCATAGTACCCTATGCTTATAACTTACCCCCAAATGAAAGACGCCCACTGTATCGTCCAACATGCGCACTTTGATGCACATCAGCTTGCCCCGTTTCGGATCCAGACCCGGGGGCGGAGGCGCGCCCACTCCCTGAGGAATGACGGAAGTTGACGGCGGCATAGCAGTCATGTTTGTCCGTCAGATGATGGCGACTGTCAACCAGTAGCTGTCAACCACTGTCAACCAGTAGCTCCTGTAGTCAGTCAGCGTCAATTTCTCCCTGCTAGGAATCACTGACCATAGCAGTAGCAGTAATCATTGCCATCCTTGACGGTCAGCTGACGGCTGCTTCACACTGTCAATTGACGGCCCAGTCGCTCTTTTCTTCGCGCCGTCACTGCTTGACGACGGATAAACAAAGAATGCAACTTCTCGACACCATTTCTTTCTTCAGTTGATCTCCGGTTGGATAAGCAAGCCGGCCACCTCTTTTCAACGTGTTTGCACCACAATTTAACGTTCCTCACACCAGACAGAATACAGTCATTCTTCGCCAAGTAAACCTGCGCAGGCAGACAGATTTGAAGACGGTTTGTATTGTAGTGGCCGGGAGTTTTTTCTGCCCAAACTCAACCCGGCCTCTCACTCATCCGCGAAGAATGGAGAGCAGATAAGCATCTCTACCTTGCACCGCCGGAGCTGTGCAAAAAACACAGACGAAACCCTTTCACCATATTCTCGTCCGTCCATCCAGATGCCTGTGGTATGTACAGTCCTGACAGTTCAGCAAGATCGTACTGTACCGACCGATGCACCTTTCCCCTCCATACAAGGTGTAACACAACTTGCGTTTGCCTGCCAACAACTTTTCAAGGCCGCCCGAAAAAGACTTGTCTTTCGTCTCCTTGGTGGAGCAGAAATAAGTAAATCTTCTTGTCTTCAGGTTAGGTTACTATTATCTGCCACCCTTCTTCTTTACTTCCAAGTTTGCCTTGGAACGGCGGGTGGTATGTGGAGCTCAAAGTTTTCTTCCTGTAGCGAGCGAATGAATTTTAAGTAGGCAGGTCTTCCAGACTGAATTTTTCCTGTCCCGCTGGTCATAGAAGCGGCATTGTCTCTTGTCTGTCAATAGCGGCGGCGGCGGTTTTATCTGAAATGAGAATCAAGACAGGTTCCTCCTACAGGAAGGCTATCAAATCACGCCTCCATGAAGGCGAATTCACATATGCATATGTACGCGATCGCCACGATAAATAGGGATAGGATTAGGCGACGCCCTACAGAGCAAAGCAAGGTGACCAACGTTGGAAAGCTGTCATCAAAGTGATACCAAAAATATATAATCCCTGCATAGAGTGAAACAGTGATACGTGATACAGAGAGAAGGTACGACACAACAAACTAAGGCACGTACGTACATACTGAATGTACAGTGTGTAGAAATAGGAGAAGAGCTTTGCTGCGTGCTTCAAACCAATCAATTCACAGGAGTAGGAGTGAATTATGCACTCTGCGATACCGCAAAACAAAGAATCGTGCCTATCGCTGTGCCGCACCAGTTTCTTTTGTTCCGTGCCGACCACTAATTGAGACAAAGGCGGCATAAAAAACCTGAGGAAAACATGTGCATTTCGTCGGATCAGAGAGAAACCAACCTTCGCCCTAGCAGCCATGTGCTCACCTGTTGAAAATGAGCCAAACTCTATTTCCAAGCGTTTGGCCAATAAAAAAAATCCATTATTCGACCGAGGGGGTCGAACAAAGACAATTTGAAGCGCCTCCAACTCAAAGCGCGGAACTGAAAAAAAACCAAAAAGTTTCCTCAAAAATCCATTCAGCAATTCCAGCAACCAAAAAACCAAACTTACCCTCAGGGAAAAAGCACAGAGAATTCTAAAAGATGCAGAAGCAAGCCAATCCAAGCGGGGGTTAGGCAGCAAGATTTGAAGCCCCATGTCTTCATAACTACACGTAAGCTATAGGCCTAGTCATCAAAGTTCTGTCTGAAAGGAGAGGGAGTTAACAAATGACTTGAGGCAGTAGTCAGCTTTCTACGGGCTCGAAGCTAACTTCAACAGGCCCCTTGCCTATGCAAACCCGTTGGGCAATATTAACGCCAAAGGTAAGGTACTGTGGGGTAAACCCGGCCACCTAACTCCTGTGAACTGCTGTTTTAGCAAATCTACTTGATGAACCGAATAGCTCATTTGAAGGAAGGAGAGTTCAAGGAATCGATTGATATTCATTCTGTCCTCAATCGGTCCATGGTTGCTGAGACATGCAAGTCCGAACTTTATTTAGGTGGCCGGATTTTCCCATGGCCGGGTTTACCCCATAGTACCCTACGGGGCACAATATGCCATAAGCCATGTACATACATGTGTATACGTAGGTAGGCTACCTTTAGCATTCCTTACTTTACAACTGCTGCATTGAGTCGCACAGAAGCGCAGTACATTACACCTATGTAGGAGTTTATGAGCATCATTCTTCAGCGCTTACACACGCGGAACAAGTCTATTCGCTACTTGCGCTAAGAATCATATGGGTGGTCGCGAGCTGACCACTCTGTTTTTTCAGTGCGTTCTAAGACCGGTGACCCCGCAGCGAGCACTGATCAAAAACGAACTGAAACATAGAGGGGTCAGTTCGCGACCACTCATAATTCTTCAGCGCAAGTAGCGAATAAATAGCCACTATGCGGGGACCTCGTACCTTTTTCTTTACCGTTTTACCGCTTCTTTTCAACCTCCTAGCTCGAGAGCTTCTTCTCAGCTTTTTCTGTGAGCTATCACACCTAGCTTACCCAACTACCTACATACCTCCTTTACACAACAACTTTTCACGCAACTGCACCGTCAAAAGAACACGAAGCAAAACGGCGGTTGCCTTTCTGCCCGCAAGCACATCAGAAATGAAGAAGAATGAACGGAGAAGCTGTTGAAACACGACAGGAAAAGCTTAGAAAGAAAGAAACACACACACGCAAAAGGCGAAGATAAAGCATCGCTACAAGTACATAGAGCAAAGCTAAAAAGCAAAAGCTTCATACATAAGCATTATTCTTTCAACTAAAATGTGGTACGTTCCTTTCGTTCGTGGAACGTCCCAAATGTGAGTGAAACTAGCCAAAAATCAAGTACCAATCAACAATAAAAGACAAGGGCAAAAGCATGCCTGGCCTACTCAACCAAGCTTCCAGGCTCAGCTAAAGCATAGTTCAACCAAGGAGCTATAAGTAGAGGAGACGTCACTCCCCCAAATATCGGGCGGAGGCAGTGTCCGGGTGTACACATGATTTAGCTTCCGGTTTTCTAAGGTCCGTGGCATGCCATAGAGGCTAAATCAAGTCAAACTCTAATCATACATATACACCAACTTTCTTCGATCTTTTCAATGGTGGGGTCGGCGTTAACCCATCCCCAACTGGTATGGCCGAAAATGGTCATTTTTCAGCGTTTTGGCAAAAGTGGGGTATTTTGCAGGCCTCGGTGCAACACGCACAGAGCCAGCCAAATGCTGTCCTTCTCAAATTCCACCACCAAGGGTCCAAGCTTCGCACTGGTGGTGTTAACTCCTTCCTCACCCATCTGGCAACCTGAGAAATTGATGAAAAACTGCCTTTTCAGATGCATTTCTACCCAAATATGCTACCCTAGTAAAGTCAAGCAGAGAAAATTAAAGTACACTACCATAGTTTTATGCGTAGATTTCAAAAATGAAAGTGGTTTTTCCATTTTCCCACGTTTAAGGCCTGATAAACCCGATTTTTCATGTGTTTCGGAATGGAAAAGTGCACAAAAAGCAATTTTTTTAAAATCAGGTATCCTGACCTAATTTTATGCGTAGATTTCAAAAATGACCTTAATTTTTAAATTCTTCCACTTTTAAGGCCTAATATACCCGATTTTTTACTTGACCGATCATAAAATTGGCCTAAAATCGGGCATATTAGGCCTTAAAAGTGGAAGAATTTAAAAATTAAGGTCCTTTTTGAAATCTAAGCATAAAATAAGGTCAGGATACCTGATTTTCAAAAAACTGCGTTTAGTGCACTTTTCCATTCCGAAACACATGAAAAATCGGGTTTATCAGGCCTTAAACGTGGGAAAATGGAAAAACCACTTTCATTTTTGAAATCTACGCATAAAACTATGGTAGTGTACTTTAATTTTCTCTGCTTGACTTTACTAGAGTAGCATATTTGGGTAGAAATGCATCTAAAAAGGCAGTTTTTCATCAATTTCTCAGGTTGCCAGATGGGTGGGGAAGGAGTTAACACCACCAGTGCGAAGCTTGGACCCTTGGTGGTGGAATTTGAGAAGGACAGCATTTGGCTGGCTCTGTGCGTGTTGCACCGAGGCCTGCAAAATACCCACCTTTGTCAAAAAGCTGAAAAAACGGCCATTTTCGGCCATACCAGTTGGGGATGGGTTAACGCCGACCCCACCATTGAAAAGATCGAAGAAAGTTGGGGAATATGTATGATTAGAGTTTGACTTGATTTAGCCTCTATGGCATGCCACGGACCTTAGAAAACCGGAAGCTAAATCATGCGTACACCCGGACACTGCCTCCGCCCGATATTTGGGGGAGTGACGTCTCCTCTACTTATAGCTCCTTGGTTCAACAAAGAAAAGCGTCGTAAGCTTCCTCTTCCTTTCAGTCATACCCCTCCCTTTCCTTTACAGATTAGTGGTGAAGTAGGGACGCGGTAGAAAAAGGGCCATCACGCAACCTGAAGCCATTTTTTATCCCTCTACCCTCTCCCTGCTGAAGACAGCATAGAGTTGAGCTAACACAGGAAGCTGGAAGTGCCAAGCCCAAAAGCTGCTGCTTGGCACGCACAGGGTTTTAGGCCCGACGGCTTTTCGCTGGAAAATATCATTGCAAAAGGAAGCGCCTATTTATTCCTCTTACCCGATACAGACAGACAGATAGATGGATCGAGGGAAGAGGGATGGGACGAATTGAAGTAGTAGTAGCGAGCCAGGGGTATAGAAAGCCAAGAAATCGATGGGCGCAACGCAGGTGGCCGACTAACATGAGGCGGTCTCAAAATTATTCAAGATCACTGCCATTTTGCGCCTCTAGCCACCAGATGCCGCGTTCACCAGACGTCCGTCAGCCCGTGTGTGTCCGCCAACCAGCATACGGTTGACGTGGGGTTGGGGTTGGGTTGACGGATGAACACGTTATGGCGCGTTCGCCAGACGTCCGTAACGGACGTCCGTCCGTCCGTCAACCCATATAAGTTGAGGAACGGACGGACGGACGGACGAACGAACGAACACTTATGGGTTGACGAACGGACGGACGTTACGGACGTCTGGTAAACGCGCCATTACGGGTTGACGAACGGACGGACGGATTTACGGACCTCTGGTGAACGCGGGAACATTTGGGCGCAATAAATTTTTGTTCCACCTATACCCTTGAGCAGGGCTAAATTTGACCGACCGAACAGAATAGAGGCAGCCGGCGAGAAAGTTTTTGAAGAAAAAGAAGTGATAAAGCAGACTGCACCGCCTGTATGGGCAGGCGGCAGAAGCTAATAAATTGCTTAGGCCCGCTACTGCAAAGTGCACAAAAAGTAAAGCACGCACGTACGTACCTACATTCTACGTACATAGGCACGTACATAGTTTAGTAGAGAAGTTCCTAGCCTAATGAACAAAGATACAAGCATAAGCTTTGCACCCCTCTAACCAAGCAAGGCGAGCATTAGGAAGAAAGGAGCAGTAGCAGGGAACTGCTTTTGGGCCGGTCATACACAGAGGAAGAAAATGAATTGATCAATAAATCATAGAGCGAACAACTTGCATTTCAGTCTCAGCTTATGTTTGATTGAAGCTGCAAAGCTTTCCTGAGCGGTAGAAGCTAACAACGACATTTCTCAAACGAAAAACTTAGCTTGTAAAGCGCAACTCAATAATAAGGCAGCCATTTTTTCCTCAAAGTACGCGTATAAACGAGTGAGTGGGAAAGCATAGGCCTTATACGCTGCATATTTTTTCTTAGCTAGTATGGAAAAGTATGTACCGTACATACCAAACAAACCTACATCTCAAGTACAGTACGGCATAAATGCAAACATCACCGAGGCATGGGAAGAGCCTCGAACGGGACAATTTGATTAGAAAACGCATTTTTGATAAAATTACCAATTCATATGGACAAATATTATCAGCGGGCGGATGGATAACTCAGTCAAGATAACTCAAGAACATACCAAACTTAGTCCATTTCAAAAGATCTTACGACACATGCAATGAGCCATGGGTTGGAAAGTTATGGCCCATTCACATCGGAGATATGCGCTGGCGTACGAACAGCGTGTCCATGGCTGGAAACATACCTACAGAGGAATGGACAGGGATATTTCCTTCCATATGAATGAGCCATTACCTCACCAGTACCCTAAGCCCGCGCCAGCGATATTTGTGGGAATCTTCGTGCAAAGCTCAGTATAGACGAATTGTACACAACCATTTACAAAGACCCCACTCGACACACGACACATGACTTACTAAATCAAATCGCACCCAGAAGGGCGACATGCCGATTTTTTGCACGCTATCAAAATCAAAGGGGCACCGCAGACTGCAACGAAAGCAAGAGGCGCTCCAATTGAGTGGGATCTATCTGGGCCTACACCGAAACTACAGCTCACAGAAAAATCGAAAAACGAGAAATCTGGCACAAAGTTTGAGTCAATAGGCCTTCCGCGTTGTCCTTCCTACGTTGCTTTCCACATCGAATGCTCGTCTCCCTTTCTTTTCCACAACCTATTACGCTTCAATTCAACCAGCACGAGACGAGTTGATACTAGATAATTTTTGAAATTTCTTTCTTTCAATCTAGGAGTACATGAAAATTGGGAAAATAAGATGCTAATTAGCAGTATATATATTACATTACGGTAACAAATATTACATACTATATACAGTTTCTACAACAAGTGCATCTTACAGCCATAGGGCCATAGGGCGAACTTGGTAACTCCGCGAGTTATTTTGTGGGGAGGAAGCTTTTAGCCGGGAGGAGCATATAAACCGATTAGAAGTTACTGTGTCCCTGTGTCCCTGTGTCCCTAGACTGGGTTACACTAATTGCTAAACCGAAACCTAAACCTAAACCGGCACACTGCTAAACCAATAAACTTATAAGCCAATAGTTTTTCTTATACCGTGGTATTTTTATTACAAATTAACAACAAAAAATGCAAATCAGACAAGAAATTGTGATGAAAATTGTAAATTTGCATTGGAAAACGCCAAAATGCGAAGAGAAAAAAATGTTTAGTTACAAATTGTAATCAAAAATGCAAACAATGTAATCTTTGCCCACAATTGTGTCTTCTGTTCCACTCCTGCATAAATAGGCTAGGCACAGGCTCAGGCTTAGGCTCAGGCTTAGGCTTAGGCCTAAGCCTAGCCTATGTATGCAGGAGTGGAACAGTAGACACAATTGTGGGCAAAGATTACATTGTTTGCATTTTTGATTACAATTTGTAACTAAACATTTTTTTCTCTTCGCATTTTGGCGTTTTCCAATGCAAATTTACAATTTTCATCACAATTTCTTGTCTGATTTGCATTTTTTGTTGTTAATTTGTAATAAAAATACCACGGTATAAGAAAAACTATTGGCTTATAAGTTTATTGGTTGGTTTAGCAGTGTGCCGGTTTAGGTTTAGGTTTAGCAATTAGTAACCCAGTCTAGGGACACAGGGACACAGGGACACAGGGACACAGTAACTTCTAATCGGTAGCATATAATTCAAAAATTTTGCAATGAAAACATGTATTGGACTTAGCTGTGTCTATTTCCAAAAAAAAAATTATAATGTACTGCAAGTAATTAGTAAAAACTGGTAATTTAGTGATGGCATATATTAGACGGCGAATTGATGCGCAGGTAGTTACCGTAACCCTTCTTAGTACGTATTTTGAAGGGGCGCGAATTCAAAACACGGGTATTATGAAAAGCGAAGAGGAAAAAACGTAGAGGGAAGCGGACATGAAGCGATTGCAAAAAGATAGAGGATGGCTGCGAGTGTATGTGGAATGCATCACACAATCTGTGGGGGCCATTTGCATAGAAATATATAGGAAAAGTGCATGAACCCAGCTTCTTCATGCGGCTCTAACTCACGAAGGGTTAAGCAGAAGGGGTTAAGCAGCATACCAATGGAAAGCTCAAAGCTTCCCCTTTCACATGGTATATGCGGCGTTGTAATCAACTGGCGCTTTAGTCGTCGTATTTTAGCAAAACGGAAATTTTTCATTTCTCACAAAACGAGCGACCTTTTTCAGAGAGCTACTGTAGCCCAGAGAAGAGTGGCAGCTCCAATCTGAAATAACCATCGGATTCCCCATTTCAAGCAGATGTCAAAAGCATTGTTTAGATTTCAAAAATTTGCATAAATGACATCATGGCCAGTTGATTTGTGACGGCGCGTCAGAGTCGCACATCTTTGAACAAAAATGCACCCCTATTCCTCTTCTCAAAATTTTTGGAAACTTGGCGTAAATATATCTACTTTTGAAGCTCTTTCTTTTGAGCTGGTGGAGGGAGCGGTCCTTTTTCCTCCCAGAGCACTAGAGACGAAAACGTAATTTCGAAAAAGTGAAAAGTGAATAATTCTGGCCAAAAACGCTAAAATCTTGACTTTTCCTGCACAGAAATGAAAAGAGCTCGTCAAGAAGATATATTTCGCTTTTTGTCCGGTCAAAAACTATGCAAATTTGAGCAGAAAACAGCTGATCAAGAAAGACGCTTTTGGCGGAAACGCTTGCGTCGGAGTAAACCATTCCCAGTTAGCGTTCAACCCTTCCGGCCCATATTTTGGCCCATCATGAGTTTGAATATGGCTCTCAGAGCAGATTTGTGCCCACTAGCGCGAAAATGCGATGCGCGCCTGTCAGTTGCGCGATTCCACATGAGCGACAATAGAGATGCGCACCGTCCAACTTGCGCGATTCAATTTGACCGCGACACTTTTTTTGCGCAACTATCCATTTGCGCGACACCCCAAAAGCGCAAATGTATGTTTGCGCGATGCCCCAAAAGCGCGATTTATGTTTGCGCACTGCCCATTTGCGCGAAATGTGAAGTGTACTTTATTCTTGTCATTCCTGATTAAGGTGGATACGGACTCTTTCCAAAATAAAGAGGCACAGACACTTTATGAAACATCAAGAAGTGGGTGACTGGATGAAACGTCAATGTGCTCAGACTCAGAGGCAAATTCTACTGTGGCACGAAACATCAAACTCGCACCAGTTTGCCCATTGGTATGGATTTCTCGACGTTTTCTTTTGTTGAACAGAGTATACCATAGTAAACAGGCTATATGAGGTCCTATCTTCATCAATCTCTCCTGAGACAACCAGGGCGAGTTGGAAAACAGCAGAGTACTCATATGAAAGAGCAACACCTGAACTTTTTAACAAGCATCTGTGCGCACCTTGAAACGGCCTGTGCGTTGTACAATCTTTATTCAAACGATAGCAATTCAAATACGGTTTTTCTGGAAAAACTTTGCGTGCCACGTAGAGGTGCGCCAGAGGTATGGATCGACTCGTCTCAGTGACACAAATCGAACGGTATGCTGGATGTTGAAAAATACCCAGCAGTTCATTCTGTAGCGCCAAATCGCATGTTTTTGGGGGTGTTTTTGAGACGTCGTACTACGCCAAATACAAATGCTTTTGCGTCGCTCTTGACACAACATTACCAAATACAGCACCAAATACAGCACCATTTTTATTGAACGCGCAAGTGAGAATTGCGCAAATTTGGTGTCGCGCAAAGGAGCATTGGCGGAAATTTTTTTCGCGCAAACGTATGTTCAGCGCAAAATGTACGGCGCGCTTTCGGGGCAACGCGGACTTTCCATGTCGCGCAACTGACACGTCGCCCTTTTATTTTCGCGCAACTGGGAGTTGCGCAAGTGAATTTCGCTCTTCTGGGCACACCCCTCAGAGCATTATCAACCAGTTTAGTTACGCACTGCTTCTATGTGGGTAAGACGCTGATAAATGTAGCGCGCAGAGATGCAGGCGGGAGACTTGAGCGAGCGAGAGAAAAAAGAGAATCAATCAGTAGGCCGTGGCCATATTGGATCTAAAATATTAGCCCTAGCATTTTGCAATTTCTATTTCTACAGTGCATAACTATGCCAAGAGTGTCAGACTTTGTTGTGCGAAAACCAAAGAAAACTGTACTGTTCCGAGTATGCAACAAACAAAGAGCGAAAAAGATCGTGATTACTCAACGTACAGCAAAAGCTAAAGGTACAGCTTCTGGATCCTTCCCTTGTAATCCATATGGGGAGCGTAGAGAAGAGCAATCGGCCTTGGCTGCCGTCCCCGTCCCACCGCTGCACAGTTTCTTGAATCGGGATACAGGTATATTCGGCAGAGAATGCGATTCTGAATGAGCAGGAACAGTCCTCCAATCTGCGCAGTACGTACGTTACCTTCATATTTAAATCTATTTATTTTTAAATAAATAGATTTATTAAAAGTGGCGTGCCGCGTCCCGTCGTATGGCGATTCTCGGGCCCCGAAAAGGGAGAGAAATAGGACCGAACGGGAATCGAACCCGCTACCCTCTGTCACAGCTCTGGACTTTTATTATAGGCACATGCTCATCCCATTTCTTTTGATTCCAGCTATGCGCCTGGCGGAGAAAAGGGAGAAGAATGAGCAGCTGGAGAAGAGTACGGTTGGTGAAGTGAAGGAGGTAAAGTGTGAAGTGGCGTCTGCTGGTGGCTACGAATTGGCGGAAGACAGTGATTCAGGGGAGATGCAGCAGAGGCGCACCAACAGTAGTACGATTAGGGATTATTTACATATTACGTCACCGCTTGGGGAGGGGGTTCCCCCTCCGACTGCCGAAAAGTGATGCCATGGTGATGGTGGGGGCTCAGCGGCTACGAAAAGCGATGTAGTGGTGAGGTGACGGTGTGGGGGGAGGGGGGTAGCCTCTGCCAGCAGCCGTTGGCGTTGACGTAATCTGTAAATAAATGATCCCTTAGTGCTCCACTGCCTAACTTGTTCCATGCCCCCATCGTCACGCCCAAAACCACCACGGCGACAAAGGGAAAGAGTGTTCCATCAGCCAATTGTGCTCCAGCCGCCCTTTCCACTACTGATGATCCTGAGCAGATGCAGAAGGAAGTGATGACGACGCGGATGCGGTTGATGCGAGAAAACCTGGAACTTCTGAAAGAGCAACGCCAGTTCTACGCCATGAAGAAGGAAGTGGCTGAAGAGAAGAGAAAGAAAAACAAATTGAAGACCATGCTATTGAAGCACAAGCTAGCGGACTTGGGGTATCCGGTTCCAGAGGCGGAAGATGGTGGAGCAAATGTGTAATCAATGGTGGCTGGTTGGTTAGTGGTCAATCCACAACAACAATGAAAGTTCTCGACAGATAGATAACTCGATGACATCCTACCGCACAGTTGGGACACAAAAACAAATAAATGCATATTTTATTCATCTTCACGATAATGCAGTCAGGGATGACCGGATACTGTAAATAAAAAAATAAAATATCAGTTTACAACGTTTCTTGTGCTGCAATTATTAGCCAGAGTAGGTACATACAAATGTAATTATCGAAAAGAGTATATGCATCTGTATCGTAGTTATCCAAAATAAAGTCACCACAAGGTAAACTTGTTCATGAAAAGTAAAACAAGCACCTGAATGTACAGAAGAATGCTACGCGCCTGATTACAACCATAAAAGCGGCTTATCGTAGGTTGTTGAATCCCCACTCACAAGAAAGATCAGACAAACAAGTGAATGCAAGATAATGCATGGCATGTGGAAGACAAAAATATCTGCGAGCATCACAAAAATATTTCAAGTGAATCAAGCAAAGGAATATGCTGCAGCGAAAGCTATCACATGCAAGGCACGCCTTATTTTCGGTGCATGGAAGGCAAGATCACAAAAAAAGGTACAGAATGGGAACGGAAGACCACGAACGTCCCCCCAGTTTTGCCCGTCATCAAATTTGATACCGAAAGTGTAACAAACAAAAATAAATGCAGATTTCAACAAAATAACAAATACACACAAAATCTAACCAGTACAAACCAACCACGACCCTAGCTAGAACAAATATATCCATGCATGGACGTCAATAAATACACGTATTATATACAGTACAGTACTAGACATGTAGGCAACGCAACAATCTAATCTACCACTCACACGGATGAAACTGTACAGAAAGAAACACACTTCTCTTCTCATCAAACGAGGCTTTGCCTTCACCCAATCAAGCATAAAACGGAACTGTCAAACTGTCAGCCAATGAGGGACCGAGTTTTAGCCAGCAGCCAATGAGAGTCGAGTATTCGTCTGTCTTCACCCAATCATCACGCTGCACTCACAGCATGAGCGGATCGTCGTAGGTGGCGACTTCCACGCGCAGTTTGCCGGGCATCGGAGCGCCGCTTTTCTTCTGGGTCAGCTGGAGCTCGTACTTTCTCGCCTCGTTCTCCACCTTCGTCTCCAGATTGACTCGACCCAGAAAGGCGTCCCGGATGTAATTCGAGTCCCAAACCTGCAAACAAACCCCAACCCCCGGTCCGCCATGTGTTGCAACTATTTATAGGGTACTGTGTGGGGTAAACACGGACACGCGGGGGTAAACCCGGACATCCAGTATATCTCAGCAACCGTACTACCAATCGAGACAAGTTTCAGAAAAGCTTAGGTGTCCTGGTTTTCTCTACCTCGATTTTAACAGGCTTATCGTTGTTGTGCCGAACAAATATTGTCCAAAAGTCGAACTGGGGACTGGCTGATCTTCGTACCACACGAGAACGAACTTCTTTACCATCGCACTTCAGAATACAGTAAGGATCCACAGCTAGAAACACACACACTTATTCGATCTTTTGTGCATAATTTTGGAAATAAAAATCACCACAGATCCGTACCGTACATACATACGTTACATACGTACATCTCTCGATGGGATCATCCACCAGTTGGACAGCGGATTCGATCTTGATTAGAGAGACGGAGAGCGCTGGCTTGTGACAGGAAGAGAACCAGAAGGGAGTGGACGGCTTGTGCTTGCACAGCTCACTGTAAACAAACACACACGCACACACAATAATACACCCGCAATCCTGACTGCCAACAGTAGCACATACTGTATAGTACAGTACAGTACAGTACATAAGTAGAGGGATTTATGAAGGGATACAAATGGACCCCCCTCTACGTGTCCCTGTGGCCGATAGGGGCTCATATGGCTGATGCTCTGCCTGACGTCACCTGTGAGCCTCCATCGGCCAGGCAGTCGAGGTGCCACCCTCTAAGCGCCTTCGGGCGGACTGTCGCTCATCGCGCCGCGGGGGTCTAGTAAGTGATAACTTGCGTGGCGTGTGGTTATCACCGAAGCTAAGGAGGGACACAGGTCGCGCAACCAGTGTAAGGGTACGGATTCATCCGTGTCCTTGTGCTGGTAGCGTGACCATCGCCCACCCCTTGGGGTGCGGCACGCCGACTTTAGGCAATACCTAAAGTCGGTCCATAGTGCGGACAGTCACACTTTATCGCACCTACAGGCCGCATGTGCATTATGACTCATGACGCACCGCAATTTTGTCTTTGCTGGGCTCGGTATGGCCTAGCTTTTATACATTATTATACGTATGTTATGTAATCTTAGTAGTAGTATCTACATATGCCTTACTGTACGTATAGTATATTCTGCATATAGCAAGAATGCCAATTCACTATTAGTAGCTACTATCTTAACAGTACCCAACTATAATGCGTGCAGTGTATGTGGGAGTAACGAGGTGTGCTAGATTTTTACAGATCCTTATTCACGCTTGCTCTAAACCATTCCAGCAGTCTCAGCTTCAGTGGTATACCTTGATCTGTCCAATTCTTACCAGCAAGTGATAAAACAAGGAAGGAGCTGTAAGCGTAAGTAATAGAAATGACATCAGCAAACCTAAATAAACTTTGGTGTTTATAGATATAGTACCAACTTCAAGGGCTTGCGCCCTTGAAATGCAACTTGGTACATACAGTAAGTAAGCCTTGGAGTACTTTTGTGCATACTTGTAACCAAGTAGTAGGTGCTCAAATGGTCAATTAGAAAGTACGGAGGCAGGAGGAGTCAGCCATCAACGATCATGACCAATTCTGGAGTGCCCTTAGGATATGGGACAATCAACGATACCTGACTTCTTGATACATACATATATACTTACATATCATGCAGTAGTCCGCTACTATGGATCGGCCCAAGGTTTTGCACGCCTACCACCTCCGTAAAAAGTGTGAAGGCGGTCGGTCTTGACACACACACACACATACAAATGGACAGTATGGACAAAAGGAAAAAGTGTGTGACTGAGGTCATCCAGGTGTGTAGTCAAATGGTGAAGGCGCTCGCCTGGAACGAGAGAGGCCAAGGGTTCGATTCCCTGGCGGCACATCTGACAAATTTTCTTTCTCGATTACATAGCATAATTGTGTTGTTTGTTACGCACAGGGCAGTGGTTGGGATGGGGGTGAAAAGGCGGAGCATGAAGCCGCCTTCTTCCCCGGGCGCGTAGGTGGAAGGAACGATGACGTAACGGCCCTGCTTCAGATTGTCCAACCGCAGAAACACCGAGCGAGAATTGACGAAGTCGGAAGTCGCCACGCTCGGCAGGATGCGATGGATGCGGTACTTCCGATTGTCTTCCACCTGAGACACACAGAGAAATTACGTAGGGTACTGTGGGGTAAACCCGGACACGGGGGTAAACCCGGATACCTGGTATACCTCAGCAACCATAAGACCGATTGAGACGAGTATTCTACCGATCGATTCCTTGAACACTCCTCTTTCAAATGAGCTACCATGTTCATTATTTGCTGAAGCGGCAAGTTCAGAAAAGCTTAGGTGTCCGGGTTTACCCCACAGTACCCTACTTCCGACAGGCATAGTCAGTGGCCCGCTACACACGAGCTCCGAGCTGGCAGCGAGTTCGGAGTGAATTCAGTTTGGACCGTAACGAAACTCGGTTGTTCACACGTAACCGAAATACGCACTCGGCTGTTAGTTCACAGTTCACACGCACTTTTGGAAAAAAGGAGCGAGTTCGGTGCGAACTCGGAGATTTTACATGTTGAAGCGTAGTAAGCGCTTCGAATTCGATTCGGAGTTCGCGTGTGTAGCGCACCAGTCTTGGTCTTTGAGGACTTGGCAAGCGTTCTCGATTTCTCTGCCCGCAGTAATTTTCGTCTCATTGGGGCGCCACAGACGTGAACTCCGAATTCGCTCCGAATTCGGAGCCCTGACTATGCTTCAACATGCAAAATCACCGAGTTCGCTCCGAACTCGCTCCGTTTTTCGGAACGTGCGTGTGAACAAGCGAGTTTGTAATTCGAAGTCGTGTGAGTCATTGACGTTCGTTTCGGATCAAAACAAAGTCATTCCAAACTCGGAGCGAACTCGCTCGGAGCAAACTCGGAGCACGTCTGTAGCGGGCCATTCTCTGCGTTTTGTACAGGAGGAAGCGCATGTTGCATACCTTCATGACGTGCATGCCGATGGTGAGATAGGAGGCGCCCTGTCTCCTCCTTTCCCGTATATCTTCCTGCGTTAGAGAAATCATCACCGGCTCTTTCGCGTCTTCTTTCAGGTCAAATCGATACTGCAAATCCAAAAAACAAAACACATGTACACCCAGTTTACGGAATGCATGGACAATTCTTCCACGATTTCGAAAATCTCCTCCTTCTCTCAATGGAGAGAATCAGGGGGGGGGGGGGGGATTTAGGCAACAGCTTCATCCAAACTAAAAACTGGTAGTCGTTGTACTTGTCGTACGTACGTACTTACCCATTTGTAGGTATGCACGCACACATAATTTGCACTGTTTGTACGCATGAACTCGCAGGCGTACAACAAGTCAACAACCGTAGATATTGCCGGGAATTCTGCTTTGCTTTGTGATGAACTTTTAGAAGGATCAACAAGCCGTGCTATTGCATAAGACAATTCTTTCCTTATAATATGCGCACACCTGGGGATTGCAAAGTGCCGTGAATTTGAAATTAAGGCATCCTCCGGCGCGGTCGTCCAACGCTCCTCTGCCCTTCTTGCTCGCTGTCCAGCGACCGAAAAACGTGGACTCGTGAAACCGCCTACTCGTCGAGAAGAAGCTCGTGTTGATCATGTGACACACGCTCACGTCCGTGAAATAGCGACAGAAATCGTCCCATGTCATCCTGTTCGCAAAGAAAAAACATCTTAGAGCAACCATCGTGTTGTGTAGGACAGTGCGGGTGGGGTAATTCGGGCCACCAAAAATAGCTTTATTTCCAAATGACAGCCAGAAAAAAGAAGGGAAGAGAATGATTTCGATATCACCAGTATTTGTGCCTAATCTTTCCTTTGTGCTTGTGCCTATTAGAAATAGACTTGCGGGGTGGCCCGAATTACCCCGAGCCTTTGCAATGTTCTACTATCCTTTGCAATGTTCTTCTGATAGTGTTCTTCTAATAAAAAACAGGTAATTTATAGATTCTGTCTTCACTTGGCAATTCGTGGCAAGTTTTTCGTCAAACGACAGCTGGTGCTTACTGTAACCTGTTACGATCAATCACAGGCGTAACCTGATCAATTTGTGTAAAAAACAAGTTGTCCCCAAAATGCACTTGCTGCGGCAAGAACGGTATTCACTACCGTATTTACCTGTGCATAGCCCCAGGGGCTATGCAAAAATTGAGAGGTCCTATATGGGGCTATGCATAGGGGGGGATATGCATAGGACATTTTTTATGTTTTTGAGAGGTGCGCAGAGGCATATTTTTTAGGCCAAAAGCACGTGTTTTAGGGCATAATTGAGGTCAAACCAGGGTTATTCTAGTACAATACACACCCAAGCAGGCTTATAGGCTTCTTAGCTTGGTGTGGGAGTGCCTATGTGTAGGCTATGACCAGCTTATGTTGGTAGGTTCAGGTACCCTACAATACATATGGGGCTATGCATAGGGGGGGGGGGGGGGGTATGCATAGGGCATTTTCTATGTTTTGCCAATAAGGGGCTAAGCATAGGGAGGGGGGGGGGGCTATGCATAGGGGGGGGGGGCTATGCACAGGTAAATACGGTACTTGAGTTATTGATCCTTAGTGGTTGCAAGGTCACCCACATATTTTCAATGCGTTCTAGATCGGTATACCAGCGGTTTCGTATATACGTACGTCTTTCACCTTCATTATTCTTTGTCGCTCCTTTCTATAATTCAATCCCCAATGGACTGAAAGACGTCGACAAAACTGCCGGTCTTAACGCACACTGACGTAACGCACGTTAAAGGGGCCACCCTGCGACCACCCAGGATCAATAACACAAGTAGTGAATAGCAGGAACACAAAAAGGGAGCCGGCAGCTTACCAGAACTCGCCGTCATCTTCGTTCAATGTCAGACCGAGTTCAGCCTTCTGCTCTTTAGTCACCAGCTCCCACTGTCGAGATCTAGAAAAAAACAATCCCAGAAACGACAACTGATCCCTCCATAATTACAGCGTGACAAACGAGCGAAACTTCCGAGAAAATCACTCAGAAAGTACAGTTTCTATCAGCAGTACAAAAACTCAAGCGTGCGTGTGCTAGACTTTCCTGGATAATTACCACCCCGCGAATCTAATCTACAGCCGCGTGTGCAGCAAGAGGCCTTCAAGCTTCTGTGACGTGCCGCATTCCGTATGGCGACAGCCGGGCCCCGAAAAGGGGGGAGAGAAATAGGACCGAAAGGGAAACGAACCCGCTACCATCGGACACAGTGGACTTAGTAGGTACACCACCAGGTGCCGGTGCAATCGAGGCAGAGTGGCTTCGAACCCGCTCGCTGCCCTGTCACATAACTGAACTTTAGGCACACGAGGACACGACCACGTGCCGGTCCGGGGACAGATTGGCTAAACTCACTAACATACCTAGAACTATTTTATGTACACTACTGGCCTCGGACGCTATTGCCATACGAACGCAGTACGCTACACTTCCTTACCCATCCGACCACGGCCCAGTCCACTCCTTTTCTCCCCAGGGATTCTGCAGTCGCACCATGAGAATGCGCTCGGGCGAACTGAAGAGTCCCAGTCCCACCAGACCCTTGTGCTGTTTCGCGTCCAACTCCAAATGTCGAATGGCCGTCACCGCGTAGGAATGGCCTTTCACCAGGCCGCATTCCAGAGGCTCCTCAATTTCTTGCGGCGTTTTCGCCTAAAGAGAACGCCGAATATGCGCATAAACGGGGCAGTCTCAATGGAAGTATTCACGATTCTCTTTAACACATACGGCAGCAAGGCGGCATCATCGTAGTCAACAAGTCGCTCAACTGTTGTCGGTTTGTTGGCGACGAATATACGGGTGTTGTCGATTTGATGTCATTTCGTCAACGAACCGAAAACAGTTGAGCGACTTCTTGACAACAATGACGCCTTGGTGCGGTAGGTGTTTAAGGCAAAAAGGTATTGCAATCAGGACAGAAAATCAGGAATCAAGGATGAATCATGAACTTACAGTAATAGCTGCGGCAATAAGGCTTTTCTTTTCGAAGGCTTTTTTCAGGTACTCAAAGAAGGCCTCTTCTCGCTCCTGGAATGACTCCGACTTGAGGTTTATCGTCTCGGGGACGCCGCCTGACAAATCCACTAGCGCCTCCGCTAGCGCACCGCCTATCAACGACTCGTAGCATCCGCACAGTCTAAAACATACACAAGGAATGCAAACTAAACATAACCATGCGATATGTCAAGAGATCAAAAGGGGAAATTGTGTGACTGAGGTCATCCGGGTGTGTAGTCAAATGGTAAAGGCGCTCGCCTGGAACGCGTGAGGTCCAGAGTTCGATTCCCTGGCACATCTGGCAAATTTTCTTTCTCGACCATGCTCATGCAAACAAATCTATCTGGAACTCATGTCTCATTCACACTGGAAGGAAATAGCTCCGCGTGTGCTCGCTCGTTGAATAACTCATCATATAGGCCTAATTGATCAATTCAATCAACGAGCTGAATCAATTAGGGCACTGGGGTAAAACCGGCCACCTAACCTCCTG